>VWZK01006286.1:0-202509 GCA_013396935.1 Baryphthengus martii | reverse complement strand
CCCTTCCAACTCTGAGAATTCTATGATTCCATCATTAGATGGAATGGTTGCGTACAACATAGACAACAATAACTTTCTTTTGCTTGAAATCTCATTCATTATGTCAGATTCTTCAGTAGCCCAGGACCTATTGAATATTCTGTGATGACTTGTGACCTGGAAATCTGCAGCATATTATATCTGCATTGGTTCAGTTGCACAGTACTAGAAAGTCAATATCTGAGTCCCAATGCAGCTTCTGTACGTTGCTCCCCTTTGTGCTCCTGAGTCTGCAATAAGCCGCTGCATTTTGTAGCAATAACAAAACCCAGCCCCTTAAGTGTATTTGTTTGCTCTATAGGAAGACACATGTCAAACAAAAGCAGGTATGTGAGTTGATTATTTCTTTTCCAATTTATTTATGAAATCTGACAAACATGAACAGGTAATTTTTTTTAGAGGGTGAAACAATATGCAAAAACAAATTTGCACAAAATTAACATTCTAACAATCACAGAATGAAGAGAAAAATAAATTGAATACAAGCATAAGAATATATCTACTTTTACTGTCGTGATACTACAAAAAAAAAGTAGATCATTCCAAAGACTGCGATTTCATATTCTTAAAAAATAACTATTATTTGTTTAAGATGTCAACCTGATTCATGATCTGTAGAAAACCTTGTAGGAAAATTATCATTAAACTTTTTATTATCAATTCAGTCATTCTTCAGAAAGTTATATTGATTTCTTCTTTTCTAAATTAAATTGTTCTTAGATGAATACTTTGAGACAAAAGTGTTTTATTTCAAAGAATGCCATTTTAAGTGGAATTATCGTTTCAAAGTCACTTCACTTTTTTTTATCCTGTTAATTTATTTTTCTCTTTTCTCATGACAGTACGGAATAGTGCATCAATCAGCAGTAATTCTCATTAATATAAAAATATTGCTGGACCTTATTACATATCTCAAACTTTAAAGGGCAGCTGTTACTACTGATTGAAACTAGTGATTTTCTACAAGTGAATGTCTCCTGTGTTTACTGTAATAAAACACTTCAGCTCTTCAAATACAAATGAAGATAAACTCAATCTACTAATTACATGAACAGCAACTTACAGCACCTTTTGTTGGGAAGATTTTTTTTTTTTTAATTTTTATAATGAAAACAGCATTTATCTCATTTCCTTCACGATAACTGGAATGTTCATGCCATGTAGCATTAAAACCTTGATTTCTGGGTCTAGTCTCTTTCTGTCAATATAGTTTATAGACAGAGACACAGAATGTCAAAGTAGAAACAAAATCTTGAAGTTTTCTAATATGCTCCTACCTCACTACTCCATGAAAAGACATCTTAGGATAAACAGGTCTAAACTGATATGCTTGATGCAGGCAGTATAAATACTGGTTATTTTCAGGTCATATTTGCAAAGACCTAGCCAAAAAATTTTTTAAAAAATCAAAAAAAAAAAAAACGGACAAAAAACTGAATAATTATATTATGCTGTAGTAGTGCATAGATAACAATATGTTGAGTTATATTGCTGCTAGTGCAATGTGTCACAATGTAATGAAATTTAATTTAATAGGAGACGGCACATTATACAGCAGTAATGCTTACTTGTCATGAAATGTTGCAGTAGTAATTAATATAAAAATGAGAAGTATGTTTCAAAAATTGCATATTCTTCTGATGCAGAATTTGTATTTTACCCCTGAAATGAAGTCTCTTTAGAAACTCCTCTTTGTGAAAAGCTTTTTTGGTGTGTTAGCCTCAGCTAATAGCCAAATGTCCCACCCAGCTGCTCTCTCACTCTCCCTCCTTGACAGGCCAGAGGATGAAATAGAATGCGAAAGCCCATGGGTCAAGATAAAGACAAGAGAGACTGCTGATCAGTTATTGCCACAGGTGAAACAGACTCTACTTGGTGAAAATTCATTTGTTTTATTGCCAATTTAAAAAGATTCAGGCAGTAAGAAACAAGACAACAAACATTAAATCACCTTTCTCCTCAGCTCTGCCCTGTGGTGGGTCAATTGGAGTGGGCTGGAATCAGCTGGGTCTAGTGTGGGGCAGCCCTGGCTGGTACTTTCAAGAAGCTGCTGCTGCAGCTCCCCAGCTGCCTGGACACCTGCATCCAGTGCACCTTTATAGGAATAAAACCAGCTTTTATGCACTTAATAGTGTAAGAATAGTAAAAAATTTGAGCAAGATTTCAGAAGTTTCCATATATAGCAATGGTATTAAAAAAGGACATGATGTACAATCACATTAATCATAGGCAAAGCAGAACTCAGACTGAAATAGTCATCTTTGGCATACCGTCAGTTAAATGCTAGGGGACATTTTATAAGGACAGTGAAGTGGAGCCCTGGACTAGAGTAATTTTTGGTTGCTGTTTAAGACCAGCACAGTTAAACACCTGGTACTGCTGGTCAGAAAAATGTATTCTCTATATTCACCTTGGCTGGCACAGTTGTTTAAAATTCCTTTAGTACCAAAAATCCGATTTTGAGTTGTTTTAGGGCTTTCCATGCTTTACAGGCACAATACACATTCAGATGCACTACTAGACGTAGTAAATCACTGACAATTGCTTTACCAGGCAAAGTCAACCTATCCTCTTTAAGATTAGAAATGATCACTGATTTATCCTTTTCAATAAGCATTCTTTTCATGGTTAATTATTTTATATCCTTTTGAGGTGGGTGAGTTTGCTTCTCTAGATCTTGGTTTAGTCTGCTGCTTTGATGTGCCTGTATAAAGACTAGTGTGAGTTGTCAGAGAGAGGTTGTCAAACCAGCTCACACCTTGGTGGTTATGCTCTGGTACCATGAACACAATCTCAACGCTGCATTGTCATTTTTGCCTGTACCCAGTGAATTTCTCTGTTACCTGTTTCTCCATAGACATGCTCTTGAATCATAGTGGTTCATGGGAAAAATACAATAATATTTTAAAAAATATTTGGAAGAATTTTTTGTTTCATAATGTAGCACAATGTTGGGAGTCTTTCTGACAGGCACCTGTATTGTTTTGTCAGGGAACAGTAAAATCTTTCCAGTTATTTAGCATAGCTGTCAATAGCTCAACAGGTGCGTGAGCCCTGAGGCTCTCGGTGCATGGCAAATACCAGCCCATGAGTCAGCCCCAGAACTCAGTGTACCTGCAAGGCAGCCCGAAAAACAATAGACGACTTCTGGTTCATCAACAACAGGAACATTGGGCTTGGAGCTAGATAAGGCTCTGCTGCTGTGTTTAATTTGAAATTATTTTCCTGGAGTAGAAAATAAAATTAATTTCCTGATTCGGAAAATACATTAGAACTGTATCTTCAAGCTATAAGCTGTGTAGAGAAATGCTCCAAAACTAAACCTACAACACTCACATGTTATTTTGAATACCAAAGCCTACTGCAAAAAGCCTGTCTTCAAAAGAAAATGAGTGGTGTGGATGCAAGCTTAATAGTGCACTGTCATCACATTTTCCAAGATACTTGTTATTACTATTTGCACCATGTCTTCTTCCCCACAGCTCTGTCCACTACCTTTCCTTGTCTCAGATGCTTGCCAGATCACCTCTTAGCTACTTCAAACATTCCTTTGCAGGAGAGAAAGGAAATTATTTCCTACTACCAGACCACATGACATATAGATCAACAGAACTTCACTAGGATGGAAGTTTCTAATTCATAATATTTTGCTACTGCTTAGATACACTGTCTACATTTTAGTGCCTCTGGTTCAAAAATCATTGATTTCATTTTTATCTTCCAGGTCCCTCTTCATGTCCCTGTGTTTAGGATTACATTTTCCCACAAAACTTACTAAAGCTCAACCAGTTGTCTTCTTATCTACTAAGCGTCCTTCTTGTCTGCAGACACTGCATTTATAAAAGCTGTGCAAAGTGGAGATGTGTAGTGATGCATCTCGATTTGTCCTGTATTTTCTTGCCCTTTGCTGATGTTTGGTTTTGCCTGCCTGAGCATATATTTTAGATGACCCTTTAACACCTGAGAGGGAGCAACTTCTCTTACCAGGACTCCACACAAGCCATCTTGCAGGACTGAAGCCTGCTAAGAATAACCCTCAGGAAAACTCAGACAGACAGGATGCAGGAAGGACTTTGAAAATGATAAGAGGCACCAGGTGGTAATAAAAGTTTTTGGCAGGACCAACAAGTGTGTGCATTTAAGAGGGGTGGAGTTCGTGGAGGAAGCTGAGATGACAACAGTTAGGCTTTTACCTCTACATCTAAGTGTGTGACTAAGAGCTATCATATACAATTATATTGCTTTTCACTCTGCTGTAACATCTCTTTTTTTTTCTCCCATTCTCAGTATTGGAAAAAAATTGTACTGAACGCTTGTATTGCTTTTGCATATGACATACTGCAAAAAAAAAAAAGAAATCCACAGACTATTATTTTACCATGTAAATCATGTTTAGAATTTCAGATCTTAGAGATAAAAGTTTGGGCAATTGTAGAAACACTGGTTTTCGAAAGGTGCCTGATTTAAACAGAAGTTTTACAATTTTAGCTTAATCAGAGTCCATTTTACAAAACTCAGATTAGACTAATGTATGCTTATGGATAAGCTGTAGTGCCCAGATATTTTGTGTTTAAATTCTATCAGCACAATTTAAGGATTCTTTCATTTATAACATTAAGAAGCATTAACGAATGGAACAATCACAATTAAGCTCACATTATACAACAATTTAATTTTAATAGCGGAGTCAAGCAATCTGTTTTTGAGAGAGAGGAATCAGAAGCGATCAGTGGAACATATATCCCTATATGATCCTTTTAAATCACTGCCTTCTACGATCTACAAAGTCCATGCTTTCAGAGATCAGAAACCAGAAAATTGTTTTTGTGTTTTTTTTTTTTTTGTGAATTGCTGTGGATCTTAATTGGTTTTTGATATTGCTGCATTTTCTGGAAGAATGACTATGTCTAAACAGACTGCAATTTATCTGCAGAACCTTTTATGTTTAAGAATTCTAAGTGCATCAAGAGTTAAATGTGCTATACAAGTGTGTCAATGTCAATGATATCCCAACACTGGGATTAAATAACTAGGAACACAGGTACTGAAACACCCATTTTTGCTCTAGACATTACATGAACTCCAATAACCAATATTGGTGTTGGCTACTGGTATCTGTTCTTGAATTGTTTCCTGTTTCTGTTCCATGAGATCTTATTTCCATTTGTCTATTATGTGCATCTTTGTACTCACTTCTCTATCACACATAGTAAAGTAACATGAAGGAAAAGAGAAAATTATGGAAGCATCAGGAATAATTTCAGGAATGCAGATGAAGATAGACTTAGTTCAACCAATTATGACAAAGCACTTGTGAGCATGAAAAGCTAGGCTTTCCCATATGCAGATATTAAATAATCCCATTGCTATAACAGAGAATTGTCAGGAGGAGGAAGGAAGGAGGCAGAGCTCTGCTGGAAATCTGCAGAAGTAGAGGTATACTGAGTATAATTAAGAGCAACAGGACAGAAGCAGTAGAGACAAGTAAAAGATGGGGGCTTTTGCACATATTGGCATTCCTTCTTAAAGTGTCTGTGGTCAACAGCGTCTGAAGCCTTGAGTGAAAGAGACTGGAGAAGTTGTAGCAGAGATATAAAAGGGTCTTCAGCCACTGGCTGAATCTGCTCAGCACTGTTTGTGAACCTGATTGCCCAGCCAATAGAGTGAGTTTTATATGGGAATGGATTATGGTTTTACACCTTGTGGAAAAGCACAGCACATCATATTTCACACACTGCTTGCTGTGTCATCTAGCTTGAAAATGACATCTGCTTGCATTATACAATGCTTATTTGAAGAGATCAGGCTGGTGTCAATCACAGCAGGCAATTTCCTTCATTCTTCAAGTACACAACATACATACAAATAGATAGAGGCAGTCCAAGCCTAACTGAAGGCTTATCCCATTTGGTTTACTCTCACAGGCTATGCATTCAGTCTTTTTTTTTAATGTCCTTCCAAAGCTACAAATCTCTCTACAAGATAAAAGGCCTGTTGAATATCACTTTGCTTTTCTGCAAGATGAAGTCCACTGTCCTATTTTTAATACAAACACAAAGCAACAGTTAGTTTGTCTTTACCTCGTACTTCATTTTTGTACAATTAGTTGACAGCTATGTATCAAGATAGTGGGAGGTGTCCCTGCCCATGGCAGGGGGGTTGGAACTCGGTGATCTTCAAGGTCACTTCCAACCCTGATGATTCGAAGGTTCTGTTCTATGATTCTAAGATGTAAGCGTAATCTTGTTTTATCTACGAGATCTCAGTCATGTAGAAAACTGAAATTTAATGACAGTGTCCAACGGAATTAATTCCTGAGGTATGCCAGTTTCTTCTGTACGTTTAATGTTTCTTTATATTAATTTAAAATGCCTTAGCCAAAAAAAAAAAAGCTCTGCTAATAATTTATTTTAAAAACAAACTTAATATGTAAAAAATCAGCAATTACAAAATCTTAGAATATAAAAGTTCATAAATGTCAAAATTTCAGCTGTTTTTGGGGAATGCAACTGAAACCATTTTGATCTGAAGATACGAAACACCATGTGTGTGACTGCTTTCAGAATCTCAAATTAATCAAAACATTGTCTGTCTCTTGTCTTCAAAACAACCAATTAAACACCAGACTTCACTATGAATAATTGATAAATATTAAACAGGGTAGTTAGAATATAGATCAGAATCTCTTAGCAAAACTTATTTGTAGTGCCGCATTGAAAGAGACCCTTGCTTGAGATAAAGTGTTTCAGTCAATACTTGAATAAATAAGCGTAGAAGTCTTGAATAATGATGATGAGAGTATTAATTAAAATTATTTTGCAAGATTCATTTCCTACTGAGATGATGTTACCTTAATATATCACAAGTCTATTTTCTTGCTGCAAACTTTATATACTTTGATAATTTTGTTGGAAATATCTTCTAGGCAAGTACATCTAGCCATTTAGATGTTTCTATGGGCACATCACAGCTAATCAAATCATCATGGTTATATGTCTATCCCTACTTGCCACATACCTTTGAGATAGAAAAAACACATCTCCTTTTACCAACAAAGCGAAGTACTTTAAAGAAACAAAGGATCAAATCCAAAGAAGGACTTTCAGTGATTAAAGCAGGCTTAGAAGTATTGTAGAAATCCATCTCTATAATGGTACTTCAGAATAATAGCTCATGAGCTGCTTTACTTAGAACATAAGGTTTTTACACCAACCAGAATGAAATTCTCAGTGTTCGCAGTTCTATACATACCCAGACCAAGTCTAGCTTAAGAAATCAATATTATTAGGCCCTATACGCTTAATGGCACTATGTATAAGTTCCCAAGGGACCAAATTCATCCAGCCCACTCACAGAATCAGCACTCTTCCTTCCCAGTATGACCAGTCTTGCTCTCCACACAGTACAATGGTGCACCTTTGACAAGAGAGGCAAGGTGCCCAGTCAGGGAGTGACTGCCTCTTGCATGTGTGGGCCATTTGCTGAAGAAGGAGAAGGTGAAATCTGACTAAAGCAAGACAGGCTGACACTTGTGCTTACCCTTCCCTGCAGCTAATTACCCAATTTTTGAAATTGGAGCACCTCTGACTAGTTCTTTCAAAGAATTACTGCTGATATTTATAATTTTGACTATCTTAGGGATTCTAGAGCTCAAATTCATGTAGGTTTAATGCAGAGAATGCTTCAGTCCCTGACAGAGCTCCAGAACTGGGCAACAGCTCAAGTACACTACTGACAAGCATTTCCTAGGGCTAGATACAGTAGTGTCAGTATGATCAGGGACAGGACTTGGACATGGACATATACTACCAACAGATAATCTCACAACTAGCTGTGTTTGAAGTAGGGTGAATCTTCTGGTTAAAATCCAGTGCAGTGCTTTTTTTAAAAGACACACGCACAAAAATAAATTCCAGAACTTAACTAAAAGTGGAAAAAATGAGTGTGAACCAGTGGACCTCCAAACAGAGTATTTCAAACCACAGCAGTGGTACAGCATCTTCTTTCCCTCCTTTGTCTCAGAGAATTGAGGTGTTATGGTCACATAGATGAGTTGGAGTGAATTTCATGTTTATCATCTTTTACATCGACTTATGGATATATCATTTAAAGAGCTATCAATTGGCACTAACTTTAAATGTGTATAAATAGGCTCAATATTGCATTGTGGTACATACTACAGCCAGTATGTACTGGGCAGTCCTGCCAAAGCTAATGCTGAAGCTCCACATCCATCTTACTGATGAGAAAAAGTGCAATGCATCTTTTTTTTTAAAAAAAAAACAAACCCTGTAGTTGATGTAACCTTTAGTTTTGCATGATTTAAATTAACAAATTAACATAACAGAGTGCTTTTAAACTCAATTGGCCGGGACAGACTCACTTAGTAAGAATAGCACAACCTCATGATTTACAAATCCTGTCTCTCAGGTTGAAAAGCAGCTAGTTTGCCGCCACCATTTAATTGCAACTGCAATGGGTCAGATTAAACAAACAAGCAAACAAAGAGCAAAATGAAGCAAAACCCCATTTTTTGTGCCAGGATATATTGTGTTAATACATCATTGAAAACCTACACTGAACATTTAATTATTTAAATACAAAATAAGGAGTTGAAGTTGTTTCAACTAACAGAGAAATGTAAAGGATTTTCTTGATTTTGCAATGTGGGGAAAAATCCTCTCTGTATATTTTTCAGCTCTCGTTCCTCTAAGCATTGCTCAGTGAACATGCTGCTTTGTGCAAAATTACCTTAAAGGTGACCTTACAAGAACACCAAATCAAAAGCTAAAATCCACCTGACATAATTTGGAAGATTTTTTTGAAGATAGAGTAGCAATCTCTTGTTTCTCTCTCGAAAACAAGGTAGAAACTAACCTTGACAATTGCCATCTACAGAAAATGCTTCTGAAATTGAGAGCAGCTGGAATCAATGCAGTACAAAGATATGAAATGTGGAAAGACGTGCTTTTCTGCACACACAGTGTTATTTGCGTCATACCTTTCTTCAGTTTCTTTAAATCACAACTCGCAAGACAGCAAGTGGACAGAACCACTGATACCCTGTCTCTTCACCTTGTAGCAATGGCTTTGAAAAGAAAACCAGTCTAAGAGGAAAAGGAAATGGAAAGGGGATGCAGAGGCAGATCTGCAAGTCCTTCCAGATGAAAACTGAGTAGTCATAGCTGATTTATTAATCTTTTTAAAAGGGATTTGAGGAATTAAAGTGTTCTATTCCATTTCTCTATTTATATTTTTTTATTTTTCTGTCCTTTTAAGTTGGCAGACATTTGTACCTGTAAAGGCACCATTGAGTTTTAAAATTTATGTCTCTATCAAAATGTATGCAGAGCAATGATTGTGTTCAAACTCATCTATGGTTGTGAGATGAAAACTGGTGATACTTGTAATAGAAGATACATGAGTTTTCTAAGAAATGCACTAAGCACCGCAAGCTTTTACTGGCACTAATTCTCATTACTTGGCTATAGGAGATTACTTGAATAAAGATTTCCTGGAGGTTATGATTCAAAAAAAGTGCAGTCAGATTTTCTCAGGTACAGAATGACTTCACAAACCTATCAGAGGATTTGTTTTATTATTTTCTTCCTGCTTTTACCTGCTGATGATAGATTATTCTTGGAGTGAAGTGGATGGGTGTAACAGACTATTCATTCAAGGAAACACGAAGAGAAGTGTTCCTGTCACATCTGTCTCATTATCATTTTTACTTTTGACGCATCTGATGTCTGATCTATGTTCTATGTGGAGCATCTCAGTGCTAAATGAAAAGGGATTTTATAAATATCATAACAGAATCAACGTCTGTATCAGTTCTCACAGTCATAGCAATCACCTCATAAGCAACTGCCAACAATTTTGAGTTAGCTGGGAGCCAGTCACAGTCTTGCATTCAAATGAAGGCAATTAGCTGTCTGTATGTATTCAGTTTGCAGGCTGTCATATAATGATTCGTGTCATTGATGTTAATGAAACGTGCCTTGTAAAAGCAATTTTGACGGCAGATTCTAGGCTTCCATCCCACTCTTCCTATAAAGCTCATGCAGTTTTTTTGTCATACCACAAACACTGTGACCACAGGTGTCATGGTGTTAACTAAATTACACAAAAAAAATTCCCTAGACTGTAAGCAGAGATGCTACATCCTTAGGTTGTGTGTCCACATTCCTTAATCAAATGAGATTCTTGTGAACTCGGCTGCAGGGCTGAGATACTGAGTCAGGTCATAATGCTCTTTTGTTGTATTAGCAATCATATGAAATATCTGAATCTCCGTACAATTGTTTGTTTCATTGACTTTCATAACTTTTTTCCAAAAGTAGAACTGTAGGTAGATATTTTTAAATGTGTATTTTATGGTATCACTTTTGTCATCAATTAAGTCCAGAGATGAAAGAAATAAGAGGGAATGTAAACATACACATTCATTTTAGTACCAAAACTACAGTTCAGTGTCTTCCCTGAGTAGCTGCTTAAACTTGTGAATGCTTTAGCTTTCACTAATGTCCCACAGTAGTTTCATTCTGAGGTGCTAGTGGGCAAACACAGACTACCTGATTTCTTAAAACATGAGAATAAATTTCCTATGTATTCAATAGAAGTGGTCTTGGTAATAGTCCACAGATAATGTTAGATTTTACTGATTGAGTCAACCCATCATACTAAAAAGAAAAAATCTGATGCTTATTCTTCTGCAAAATGAACAATGCCATTGTTAAATTTCATCTGTCCATAGTAAGATACAGCATACTTCCTCACAGAAGATGCATTAAACAAAAAGGATATTTAATGCAAAAAAGGAGTTTAAAAAAGTGCAGAAAGCTTATTGCATAAGCTACCTCTAACTTCAGCAACATTATGCTTTTTGATAAAAAAAAAAAAAAAAGAAGAAAAAAGCCCACAAACTTTAAAACATTAATTATTACATTAGCCTTTACAAAAGGGGAATGGAAAGAAACTTTCTGTTTCCGTATAACATTCAGATGTGTAATGGTACGAGGCAAAATGTTAAAAGTAATGGCAGATAATCATTGTGCTCCAAGGGCAATTCTGGGGAATAGAAAGGGCTGATTCACTGAAAATCAGTTCTACCTAGAAGTTTAAGACTTTCACTGAGGAAGAGAGGAGACAAGGCATGAGACCTTTAGCTTCACAAAGATGTGTGTTTATTCAGGTCAAAAGAAATGCAAAAACTGTACCTATACAGCAGGAGAGGAAGGCACGCAAACAACACAAACTATCATTCAGGCTACCATTTGAATGAAAAAAGATTTAGTCTTAAAAATCTATACCAGGAAACGAGTATCATAAAATCAGAAAGTCCTATATGAGAAAAAGACAAACAGACATATCAGTGAACAAGGAAGGAAGGGCAGTAGGTGGCAATAGAGTGAGGGTGAAGAAAGCGGCTAAGATACTGGTCTTAATTGAGTCTCTTCTACAAGAAAACGTTATGATTTGAGAGGATAACAAGTTTTTCCTGGTTGTATGTGACAAAGTGGCTGACGTCCTGGCAGGTCCTGCTTGACTAACCTAGTCTCCTTCTGTGACAAAGTGTCCCACTTAGTGGATGAGGGAAAGGCTGTGGATGTTGTCTACATGGACTTTATTAAAACCTTTGACACTGTTTCCCACAGCGTTCTCCTGGAGAAACTGGCTGCTTACAGCCCAGACACACGTAATCTTCACTGGGTAAACACTTGGCCGACTGGCCAGACCCAAAGAGTGGTGGTGAATAGAGTTAAATCCAGCTGGCAACTGGTCACAGTTGCTGTTCCTCAGGGCTCAGTACTGGGGCCAGTTCTGTTTAATATCTTGATTAATGATCTGGATGAGGGGAATGAGGGCACCCTCAGTGAGTTTGCAAACAATATGAAGCTGGGTGGGAGTATTCATCTGCTTGAGGGTAGGAAGGCTCTTCAGAGGCACCTGGACAGGCTGGATCAATGGGCTGAGGCCAATGGTATTAGGTTTAGCAAGGCCAAGTGCCATGTCCTACGCTTGGGTCACAAAAACCCCAGGCAATGCTACAGGCTTGGCAAGGAGTGGCTGGAAAACTGCCTGGCAGAAAAGGACCTGGGGTTCTCATCAACTGGTGGCTGAAGATGAGCCAGCAATGTGCCCAGGTGGCCAAGAAGGCCAATATCATCTTGGCTTGTCTCAGAAACAGTGTGGGCAGTAGAGCTAGGAAAGTGATCATCCTCCTATACTCAGCACTGGTGAGGCCACATCCTGAGTATTGTGTTCTGTTTTGGGCCCCTCACTGCAAGAAAGACATTGAGATGCTGGAGTGTATCCAAAGAAGGGCAATGAAGCTGATGAGGGGTCTAGAGAAGAAGTCTTATGAGGAGCAGCTGAGGGAACTAGGATTGTTTAGCCTGGAGAAAAGGAGACCTTGTCATTCTCTACGACTGCCTGAAAGGAGTCCATCCTCCCTAGTAACAAGTGGTAAGACAAGACGAAATGGCCTCAAGTTGCGCTAGGGGAGGTTTAGATTGGTTGTTAGGAAAAACTTTGCTGGTAGGGTTGTTGAGCAGTGGAACAGGCTGGCCAGGGAAGTGGTGGATTTGCCATCCCTCAAAGTATTTACACGACATGTAGCTGAGGTTCTTAGGAACGTGGATTAGTGGTGAGATTGGCAGCGTTAGGTTAATAGTTGGGCTCAATAATCTTAAAGGTCTTTTCCAGCCCAGACGATTCTATGTCTACAGTCAGAAAGTTTAGGTCATTGAGAATGAGCAGCAGATGTATTTTCTACACCTTGCTACATAGTCTAACAGTGTGGAAAGTACTTGTGGAAAATATTTTCAGTAAATCACTAGAAAGCCCAAAGCTGACCACCATCCTGAGAAAAGACAAGCATGTACCACACAAACAGGTGGCCCTGATAGCTAATGCTCTGTAAGAGTAAGTCAACTGGATCATTAATTTTCTAATAGTCATATCTGAAAAGTCAAAATGTCCATTGGGAGCAGAAGTATAAACCCACACAACAGCATAGTCATTATATTCAAATACAAAGAAAGCAAGAGGTTAAAATTTATCAGAAACAAGAAAATAACCTGCAAAGTAAGAGAGATAAACAGGGAATAGGAATATGAAGGGAAGTGGGATATACAAGCATATATAAAACCAGCTCTCAGATGGTGATGAATTGTGCAGAGCACGTGGAGCCAGTCCCAGCTGTGCTGAGCTGTGGTCCCAGCAGCAGCACAGCCAGAGTGAGAAAGAAAAGAGAATGAAACCTGAACTTCCTGTCCTTTTATAGAGTGTGGCAGGGAAGGGGAGGGAATACCAGCTGCCCTCTGACCCCTCAGGGTCCTAGAGTTACCAAATGTCCAACCCCCTTCGATTTGTTAACTCTTAAACCACAACAATCTGTATAGAGGTCTATCCTTCAGAATAGACTACATATATACATACACTACACATATATATGTGTATATACATGCATACACTTACATATATACATATGTATTAAAGGGTTTTAAGACAGGGGCAGTGGGAACAGCTGTTCCTTAGCAAAAGAATATAAAACTATGACTGTTCCCCTGCTATGCTCATTGGTCCTTATGCTCAGCGGTTCCCCATAAGAAGTCTCCATAATTATTGGGATATGAGGCCACCTATTTGTGCGCAAAATACAAGTGAGGAAGCCAGAGGAGAGACAGTGATCAACTCTTAACTTTTTGAACTAGGATAGGAATGAGCACAAAGCAAAGTTACTTTCCTTATTTCAAAATGGTTTTCATGTGGGAAGCCATGGGGAACAAATAGATCTGTGCTCAATCCACAAAGACACCCACAGAGTGCCTTATGCTTTGCGAAAAACAAATGTGGCATTTCCTTTACTAAGCTTCCAGTTTTCACATTTCACTTTCTAAACTCTTCTCATGCACATCACAGAAACAGAAAGGAGGTTATGTGCACAAACATGCACGTGATTTCCAACATTAGTCTTTCTTGGGTGACATTTTAAAAGGTTTTGAAATTGAGTTGTACTGTCTCGACTCATTTCTTCTTGATGCCCACTTTGCTCGAGCAGCATGAGTGTGTGCGTAAATAGCAGTTTGTATCCCTTGACAACTTCCTGCATTAGAACAGCACTTGTGGACAGTCACTGCAAGAAAGAGCAGCAGGGAAATACTTTGGCCCAGAAGGCATAATCATGCCATTTGTTGACTACTAAAGTGGGTGCTTATGTCGCAAGAGATGTTTTCCAGTGGTGTCCCTTTCATTGCTATAATCGCTATCTGTTTTTCTGCTGTGCTTTAGAAAGATGAAAGTCTGTCTGCTGCATTTTCTCTTGACAGCTCTAATCTCTCGAAGAGAGAGAATGCAGACAAGAAAAGCAGAGGTAGATGGCAACTGCTTCTGAGCTGGGGTTCAGGTAACCCTTTAAAAGATGAGTTCTTTTCCTTCTTCTCCTTCACTAACCTTGTCTTCTTGTGGCTTCAGAAAGAAGACAGCTCTGTAGCTCTTGCTGCTTTTCCATCTCTAAGTGGCCTGCTCTCCACCAACAGTACCTGGAAACTTGTCTGTTTATTTCTACAGGAATCAATAAGGAAATGCTTTTCAATACTACAGCAAATCAGCTAAAACTTATATGGGATACTCAACTAGAAAGAATTCAGTTTCTATATTTTGCATCTGTCTGTGTCTTCTGCTGTAGCACTCGCTGTATTTGTCAAATAAATAATACACTGTGGATTTGGCCTCAAGACAAGGGTTAAAATGTGCTCTAGACACAGAAAAAGCAAATTAGTGAGAAATTATAGGGTTTATGAATAAATCTAATTATAGGTAACTATACTAAGTTATCAACTAATAGGTTAACTGCCAGATTTGAAAATTAATCTAATTTTCAACGCTACCTTTCATTCTTTTCTCCAGCAAGTGCTAGAGGAACTTCAAATTCCTCACTTTTCCCAAGAAGTTTTTTCTGTTTGAAGAGAATACTATGGGTGAAGGAGGAGTTGTGGACTTCTATAAGACGTACGGAATTCTGGAAGTTCCAAACCAATGCTGGGTTTTAACATTCCATCAGTCTAGCTCCCTCAAATGCAGTTAGAAAGGCTGTAATTTGCATATTACTAGCTTTGCTGACTAGCACTATGATAAAATTCCTTGCTTCCTGTGATTCAGTTTTATTTAACTAAACTACTGTCCATTTTTCTTACCCATGTGTTGATTTTAATGCAGTAAGACAGCTCAATCAGGGATGCATTGTGTTTTAATGTTTGTCAAGAAGGAAGTGGGGTAGTATCTAAATTTGCTTCCCTTCGTTGCTTTGACCCAGTCATGTAGAGATTCGTTGGAAGATGATATCTGTATTCACATTTCTGTTTTCCCATAAAATTAAGAAAATTGAATTGAAGATAGACTACTTTGTAGAAATTCCCAAATCAATGTAGGAGATTTCAGAGAGCATCTGATTTTATATTGTATCATGAAAGAGAAATACAATGGGACAAGCTCAGCCTACGTAACACAAGAACTGCTTACAGAACTGTCTCCTTTTGGTGACCTTTTGTAGCAATTTGTTATTCTAGAGCAGCACTTTTGCTACTCCAGACTCTCCTTGTCCACTCCTTGTCCATCTTAGTGATTGATGGTCTTTTTCAGGATACCACCACTGTACTCTGAAGCATGCTTTGGATCTTACTATAGGATAAACATCTAGCTAAATGTTAGTTTACTCAGGTCTGTGTTCTACTTTACAGTTGTTGTTACCTCAGAGCAATAAATAAACCAGAAACATGTGATCATAGATCATATATATGAAGATATATTAATATAATGTCCATTACGAATTTTTTTATTTATATGTAAATTGCCTTTCAGGAAACTGATGTTTGTTTCTTTTATCCTCATTTACAGAAGGCTTGCCACAATAAAATGTCATATTCTATACAGTAAATTTATTTCAAGACTGCACAAGAACTTTAAGTGAAAATACCATTTTCCTTTAAGTTTTATGTTATTTAGGATTTCTTTTTTATTCTGTAGACAAAAACTGAGACAAATAGAATGAATTAATTCACTCTGTGTGAACACTACAGTGTTGTTTGTTGAAACAGTACCAAGCAGGATAAAACACAGTTTAGTGTCCTCCAAACACAGACAGTTCGGACTCCTTTGTTTCTTAAATCTGTTGGACTTATCATTTACTAAATAAAAATGGATTAACCCATCTGGTGTTTGTTTTTTTAAAAAACGTTGCTGTCTATTTTGACAGAAAATATAATACACTTTTAACAAATCATATTAAAGAAAACAGTGCTACAAAACCTGAAAAGATTTATCATAACGGAGAAGGAAAAACAAAACCATAAAGCCCTTAGGCAAAACCAATGCCATTTCAATAGATGTAATTAATATATTGAATCACTGCTCAATCTGAAACACACTGATGCCTTGTAGTTACCAACTTGAGGTACACATGAAAGATTCTGCTCTTGCCAAATAGTGAGAACCTGTATGGTATGGTTCATCTATTCAATAAAGATTTGGTAGGGGTCTGGAAAGGAGCATGAAGTAACTAAATGGAGAAATAGAACAGGAAGAGCAAGAGAGCAAAAAAAAAGGGAGGAAAACACAACCTGCAGAACAGATGAAAACAGAGCATTCCTTCATGCCTGGTTTGCTCTTTTTTTTTTCTATATCAAATACAGAGTACATTCCTCTTGCAAGAATGCCCCTCTGGAGTTACTCCAGAAAAACTATCTGGGCTAAAAGTTAAGTGTTGATGGAACTCCAGTTTAGTGAATAAAAGTATGGGTTATGACAAAACCAAAAGAATTATTTTAATTGAAAACCTGAAATTGCTACTTGTGTTCCAGATTTTATGCATTTTAAATGGCACAAAACAAGATAGGAATAATACCCTTGTGATGCTTAAGTTCTCCAGTATTTCTGTACTTCCACTGAACACTGGTTCTGATACTGTAACTACTCATTCTAGGTCTTGTCTTGGGAGCAAGATGCTAAGAAATTCATGCATAGCTGTACAGGAAAGGAAAATAGTGCATTTTCATTCAGATAGCATATTTTCTATTTAATAAACAGTTGTCTAATTTTAATATCTCAGAGTACCTGTTTTCTGATCAAAATGTTTTGTCACGATTTCTTTGTGCTGTTGAATATTTCTTAGTCATTTGCAGCTTTTTCCTTTTTTGAAAGCAGTAAACTTTGAAAGCGACAATTCAAATTAGGCTGTTCATCTTATTTCAATATTATTTTAACAGGAATTACAGAAAATGGATATAAGCAAGCAGCCAAAGAAATGCAAAATTAGCTTCACCATGTTTCAGATTTCAAAAAGACCCTTCCATAGTCTCAAGGGTGATGACTGTAAAGCATTAACAGCATAAAACATAGTTTTAAATTCTCATAGAACTGAAGTCTGCAAATAATTTAGAGGTCACTTATATGCAAGGCACTGCATAATAATGCTCATATAAGTCACTTAATACTTCCCACTTGAATAAGTCCAAACAACCTTACAAATGTGTAACTGTCATCACCTCCCGACAGATTTGCTCATGTTCACTGTGACTATGTGACACAGCAAGGATCAGGATGTAAGATTTGGTTATACTGTGCTGCTAGATTGTAACCAGATGAGTGCTTAAAAAAAAAGCACTGGACTATTTACTAGGATGGCAACAGTAAATACCCTGGGTGAAAATTCTGCTACTCTTGAAGTTGATAATAAGACTCTCACTGACTTACATGAGGCTGTATTTCACTTCTTCTACACTTTATTTCAATTAGAGTCTGTACAGAGAGCTTTTAACACAACTAGCAATTAAGACCTTGAGGGGGCTATGGAGACATTCAAAGCAGCTTTTTCTGTTGATCTCTTTAAAGTTTTGTAGGGCTGTGCTCCTTCATCTTTATAAACTCTTCTGAATCTTTCCTGAGAAGAAGGGGAAATAAAGAAGAATGCAGAGAGGTGGGAGGAGAGAGAGCAAGACAGTGGGCTTAGTTTTGTTTCTGTTTTTTTTATTTAAACTTCTTCTCTTAAACTTCTTGGAGGGTGGTGATGAATCACAGTACTGTATGTAGCCTTTTTGAAAAGGCTGTATTTTAAAAGATTAATTTCCTGTAGATTTAACATGTTGTGTAGGAGAATTTTATTTCCTCTGGTATCATTGGAGCATGTACGACACCAATAATCATACAGCCCTTCTGAAATATTTAAAACTTTTTTTATTATCTAATAATAGTGCTATCTATTGTGACCATTTTTTTCTTGAATTGTTGAGATGCTTAATGTTATTCTCTGTTTTTCTCTGAATAGCAGGACAATCTGTGGTTTAGTGCCTGTCCTCCGGAAGCAGCAACAGAAAGGAGGCTGTTGGTTTTGCACTTGTTCACTTGATCTTCCACGCATCTGCAAATTCCTCCTTCTCCCTTTCCTTCTAATGCAATTTTTCATGTCTCTCTGGGTCTCCAAGAAAGAACCTGTACACAGGGTTTCCCCTGGTGCAAATTGAAGCTGATTAATGGAAGGGGCATTTGTCTTCTCCAGGACTGAAGCCTTTTGTTAGGTAAGCCCAGGAGAGCTTGTAAATTAGCAAGAAAAAGCTCATCTGTAGGTGACTAGAAACCTGTCAGGAGAGAGGTTAGATTTCATGCCTCAGTAGATAAATAACTTATAACAACTTCAGTGGTCTTTAGCTTTGTCCTTAGCTTGTAATTAGCTCATTTAATAGGACCATAAAGGTCTCAAAAACCCAATCATGACTGAATTTCAGAAACATATCTACAGTAACTATGAACAGTCATTTCAAACAGTGTGCAAACAACAAATTTGTCATAGTTCATTTAATTTTATAAAAAATACTCTGTGATAATGCCCTGCACCAAGTAAATAAAATGCTGACTTTTCAAACCAGGACACTATTTAAAATTTCCTGCCTCGCATTTTTTTATGAAATGCTTCCTACTTGTAAAAATTTCACAGCACAACATGAAAAGGTTTTTCTTCATCTAAATATCTAATCTATATAGCTAGGTTATGATGAGCAGGACTTCCATGTTTGTTTTTTTGTTTGATTTTTCCTGGAGGAAGAATCGGTGGATTGTATTGTTGGTATTTTCAAACTGGTTTTACTGATAAATATCAAATTATTCCTCCTCTCCTGCTTTTTGCAAGCCTGTCATGAGTTTAAACAGATATACAGGAGATGGCAGAAGCAGCACACAAAATTTGGATGGTGTGCTTGAAACTCTTTAAAACACTTGGTGGAGCAGATGAGAGTTTTAAGAGAGAACCCTAATTAGTATTAGAGTCAGATGCTGGAGAACTTTGAAAACAGGAAATAAAGGAAATCATTAGGAAACTTGGGCTAAAGAAATGCAATGGTAACTCTCAGTTGAGCAAAATTCCCCACAAAAGACAAAGTTTGCATTGTAGTAAGGACAGAGTTTTCATGTTAACTTGCAAATACCCCCATATGTCATCTCTCTCTATATACTTAATTGTAGCAATCTTTTTTAGAACAATGAGGCTTTGAACACAGCAGCAATGAAAACAAATATCTCACTTCTTTTGGAGAACTCAAGCTGGAACTGCAACTGCACCTTAGTTGGATATTTTGTCCCCATGCTGCATGTTGCTGAAATTGAGAGTCTTGCTATCACTTGAAAACTGCATGTAATACCTTTGGGAATGCAGTTGTCAATTGGGAATTTGCTGATATTAAGCATTATGAGCATTGTTTCGAATAGCGGTAGAGGTGTTATTTTAAAAACACTGAGAGAATGCCTCATAGTAAAGGAGATAGTTTTCTTGACAGATAATGAACCAAAATCCATAGGTAAACTAAGAAAATATCTAAGAGTTTACAGAAGATGGTAAGAAATTTGTACAAAGAGGGAGGAAGGAAGTTCAGTCAAAGTTCGTGGTAATGTTCTAAGTAGATAAAGGATGGAACTTAAGGGTAATAAGACCACATTCAAATCTACTGTATTAAGCAAAAAGGCCCAGTGAAATACATTGATAACAGGTTAACGGTCATAGTTTAAATTCATTTAAGTGTCTGCAGTTTTATTGCAAGTTAAAACATGAATGTTTGTGTAAAACCACTACATATTAGCAGCACTTTAATCTGGCTTAGATCTCCTCTGAGGCTTTTGGGCATTGGAGTTCAACAGTGCATGTGAAAACCTCTCATTTGAATAAGAGCCAACACAGTTTTATTCAGAAACAACATTTCTTTCCTTTTTTTCATTGTAATAGAAATTAGGAAACTTCTCTGACTTTTCTGTTATTTTTTTGGTATTTTTATTCCTGTTGCATAAGGAAACCAAACTGTCTGTTGATGAGTTTTCTGTGTGCTTCACTTCTTTGTCATCAGTAAGTCAGGAAACAGTAAATACATTTTGACTGACAAGTCCGAGTTTCTTTCAAAAAGAATTCTACTATAGTTCTATGATAATAGCTCCTGCAAAACAAGCCAGGTGACTATGTTATTATTTCACAGGACAGTGGGTCATCATTGAAATCAGCCTTTGATGTTCCTGTTGAATTCTGTTGACTCAAATTGGTTTCAGAGGCCATAAAATTGTGCAGAACTTACTCTCCAAGTTTGCTTTTTTTCTGCAGACCTTCCAGCTCTTTCACTTATCAAACTTAGGCTACCATCTGACTGTCTCTATTATCTTATCTTCTCTTTTGTGCTGTTAGTTGCTTTGGAAGTGAAAAAAAAACCAACAAAACAGTAAGTTGATCTCTTGATAGATGTAACTGGGAAGTTTATCACATAGTTAATGGAAAAAAAATTGTTTGATTTTGACACAACATAGATATCTTGTGTTAACAGGCTTAACTTGCTGTGTTTGGTTTTCTGAATTGAAAGCTGTTTAAAGGTCCATATGGGATTCTTGCAAAATACTTAATAGAATGGGGCACCTTGTTTCCAAGTATTTTGACAAGATACTTCGTGATGCCTAGGTAATTTTTACAAGAAGTACAGATCTTCTACTGTTTGTTTTGGTTTTTTTTTTCAAATATACAGCAAATGTAAAGACAATGAATGAATCACAGAATCAGAGATCACAGAATTACAGAGTGGTAGGGATTGGAAGGACCTCGAAATATACTCTAGTCCAACTCCCCTGCCAGAGCAGGATCACCTAGAGGTTTAGCCAGAAAATAAAATGCCTCAAATGTATAGGGAATATACACATAGGTGTACAAAATACATGTGACCTAAAATAAGAGTTTGCTTAAGGGGCAGTTTCATCCGTATTCATACAGTATATTTCACTCTCTTATTCTTTTAGGTATGGTAGAACAATTGGATAGCACAAGAACATTAAAAACTTAACTGTTGCTGAAGTTTGTGGCTTTCTGTGACTCAGTGCGATTGTGTCAAAGAAGAAATAACATGGATTAATCCTTTTATCTAATCTGACAGTCAACAGCTCTCTTTGTTTCCTCCACTAGCTACCACAGTCCTTGGCCTTGCTCATAAATATTTTGTTCTTGAATACATACCTGTTTTCCAGGCACTGTTTGTCAGCAAGTATCTGTCTGCAAGGGCTCAGCTGTCCTTGGAATTTCATATCTTTTCTGCTGTTCCTTCAAATACCCATTCTTCTTCAGCTCTATCCCTATTTTTCAGAGCACATAGAAATAGAATACCTATCCGGTAATAATTCTTTTGTATGAGGAGCTTACTTCTACTCAAGGGTAACATATATTTTTGGGTTTCTTCCACTGCTGCCTCAGTCTGTCACAGCGGTTATTTCTATGAATTACATATCACAACACCTTTTACTGCTTATGGTTCTGTTCTCTGGCTCCTCCAGTTGTTCTGCTCATCAAACTAACTCCAAGTAATGCTACTTATGAAATATAATTCTTTATTTGAACACTGTGTAATCAAAACCACAGGCTTTCGATAAAATTAATGGTATGATGAATGACTTCTGTTTTTTTGGGAGAAAGGATTTAATACGAAATAAATGCTTTTCATAAACTGAACCACATGAACCAAGAAACCAGTTCATGTTAAATAGCTAGTGAGAAAGCAGTATCTGCCAGATAGCTAACAGAGATACGAATAATGTGTTAAATATGACAGGGGGAAATTAAAGAATGTCTCAAGTCTAAAGGAGAAGATAGTTTTGAATGCCCACTTGGGCATAAGGTGAGTCTAAAAGTGTTACTAGGAAAATGTTGTTATACAGAATAAAATGTCTCACTGACAAAATGAAGCTCTGATAACTAATTTTTAATTACTTTATGTGACCGTTGTCTAATAGAAAAGGTTTGGAGCTAATTTTTGTGTGTGCTTAGATATTCAAGGAAAATCACCAATTCAATGCATTTAAATGTTAGTATATAGCTTAAATGCCTTCCTGAAAAATCTTTTGCCTGTGGGGAAAAAAACTGACTTGTTTTCTTCTGATTAATTAATTTAAACACAATGGAATTTTAGCTGCAGAAAGGGTAATGCAAGTCACTTGAGTTTAAAAGAATAAAATTATCATCAACATAAATCTGCATCCTTCCCACTCACTGTACTCTCTCATGTGGTTTGACCTGCTGCTTTCCTCACCTTTTTAAAAAAATGATGCTTTTAAATAGTCTACTTCTAGCCAGTTGTAATAGTTGAAACCAGCACTAACAGGACACTGTATGTTTAATTTTCCATATGTGAAGGTGCTTTTCTTAGTATTGAGGTTATGACAGCATATTATTTGTCTAAGTATATTAATGACCATTGCTAACACAATCAAAACTTCCCATACAGAACCTGATTTATACACAAAACAATAAATTACAAGAAAAAAATTGCAAGATCAAATAGTCCTAACATTAAATTCTTCCATTTTACTTGATTATAGTCTAAGTGATGCATCTCAGCTCCTTCTGTGATCAAGAGAGAGAAAAGAGTATCTGAAGTCTGTTCATTTTATGTGAAATGAGTCATCTGAAATGAAAAATTTTATGAGAAATCACCCACCTGAATACATTGCTGTGTGGCTTGCCCTAGGTGATTGTGCTCTGGCAGAGGGGTTGGACTCAGTGGTCTCCAGAGGTGTCTTTGAGGTGATGTAGCTTAGATTTGCAGTTTAACTTAGATGTCTGCAAAGAGTTGAAATCAATCCCATGCTCACTAAACAGGCAGTGTGCAGAAAATTCCAAAGAGTTGCAGTGACAAGGCTTGGTCTTAGTCTAAGTCTACTCAAATATAGACTAAACTTCACGTGGCTGTTACATTGTAATTAGTATAAAAGGTGATTGAAGGCCAGACTGAGATCTCAAATGGACTTGAGCACGCAGGTGCCTCACCTGATGGCCAAATAGGCTTGAGTAATAGTAAGCCTTTACCTGTGGCAAAGTGCAATCAGCAGGGAAGCACACCTGAACATACTTCCTAGTAGTGCCAAGAGACCCGAGCACATAGCTCGAGAGGAACGTAGGCACCTGCAACAGCTGTGGCAATGAAGTGTCATTTTTCCAAACCAATGAAGGAAGGCTGATGCCTAAATCCTGCTAATGCAGAACAGGCACCTAACCTGAGCCTTAGATGCCAGTACCTGAAGGGGGCCTATATGAAGGCAGGGGAAGGTCTATTCAAAAGGGCTTGTATGGATAGGACAAAGAGCAATGGGTTCAAGCTAGGAAAGGATAGATTTAGGTTGGATATTAGAAAAAAGTTCTTTAACGCAAGGGTGATAAATCACTGGAATGGGCTGCCCAGGGAGGTGGTGGAGGCCCCATCGCTGGAGTCATTCAAGGTCAGGCTTGATGATGCTCTAAGCAACCTAACCTAGGTAGAGATGACCTTACCTGTGTAGGGAGGTTGGACTAGATGACCTCTGGAGGTCCCTTCCAGCCTGAAACATTCTATGATTCTATGCCTGGAGCAGCAGCTGACCACTGGCACCAGCACTCTCCACCTGAACGAGAGCTGAGCTTGCTGCTGCACGCTGATGGATACTACAGATTGGAGCTGCATGGGTTTATCTTGACGTAGCAGATTTAGTTTTGGTTTTAGGCCTATGGATATTTTAATAGTTTTAATTCTGATAAGATTGAGTTGCCCTTTTTTCAGCCTTATGTTCTCCCCTGTATTTGCAAATAAACCAGACTTTAACATGAAGTGAAGGGAAAAAAATTAAGTAAAAAGAAAAATATTATCCATCTTGACCTTATTCTAAATATCTGAACATGTAAGAATCAGGAAATAATGCACCACTTGAATTTGAATATTATACTTCTTACTTCTTAGCAGCTCAGTTACCATGAAGTCTGTAATTAACACCTCCCCTCCTTCAATAAAATGAGACTCTGCTGACTTCATTCAACAGTAGGTTTGTTTGCTTGTTATTTGGCACTTGCTATTTTGTGTCACCACAGAATAAAAAGTACTCAGAGTATGGCTTCTCCCACACCTACTGGTAGAAATTAACTTTAAACATATTGAAAAGTAGCTTCCTTTTTCTTTTTTTTAGCTGTCCAAAGCAGTCAAAATGATGCAATTTGAGCTAGTTCAGGCAGTTGTTTCTCAGGATGGTAGGTCCTTTTTCTGAGAGAAAATCTACTGAAATTTAGTGGGCCTTTGAGAAAGAGCTCCTCCAGCTTTTGGTTGCAGAATCTGACTTTCTGCATGTCTCTAACATTCCTAATATATTCAATAAAAATCCTTTTGCCCTTTAAACTAGGAAGGAGAAATCATGTCATGGTTTGACATAACTAACTTAGTGAACTTATCCTGATGTCAGAAATGGAATATGCTTGGGAGATGCTGTTACTTCTCCTCTTCAAAAACAGATTTGATGACAAGCAGAGCCCATAGGCCCAGGAGACATTCTTTGCAGTGGCCTTATTGTCAAGTGTGTTGTTTTGGCCCAAGCTACAAAGATAGAGAAGGCATGGACAAGCCTGGGTGGTTGTCAGGCTGGCATAGAAATGTTTTGTTCTTCACACCAAGATCTCTGTCAGAGTTGCTACACCACAGTTATATGTTTATTAGAAACAGGATTTTCTTCTACTAATCTGTATAGATTCACCAGTTTGAGGGTGGAGACTCAAGGAGAGGCTTGTATTTTCCTTGTTGTTGCTGTGACTTTTAAATAGGAACACAACATTGATGCAGAAATGAGTGTTTATATGAATCTTTTGTTCATACATATAGTAATGTATATATTCTCTAAAAGATCCCCCATGGCTGCACCTTGAATTTAAGAAATACTTACAGATATTATAGCTGGAGGAGGGGCAACTGCCTGATGTTCAGGCAACATAAAGGCGATGCTGCGATAAATGACATATATAGGCACATGCTTTGTACAGTCTCTAGTAAGAATTGTATCTGTGCAGTCTTAAAGAGAAGGGGAGAAAGTGTGGAAGCAGCCTAGGTCTTTTACTGCCTCTCCTGTTGGGATGTTTAGGACACCTGTGGGACCCAGTACAGACTAAGATAGAAAAAAAAACCCTAAAAAACAAAACTAAAATACTCCACAATCTTGTTTTTTGAAGAGACAGAATAACCCACTTGCCAGTTACCGTCAACCATGAAAACATGGGATTTTTCTGTTCATTCCCATCCTTGCTTCTGCCTCAAGAACACTGGTGTGGGATTTTTTCCCACCTAACGTCAAAGAACTCCAATGAACTCAAACCTCTAGTCCTGTTGTGACAAGAAGACACTACCACATAGCTATAGAGAAGCATGTTATAGTGCAACCTCTTTTTCATCTCCTGTATAAATTATACTGAGATTTTGGCTGTTTTCTTCTTAGCTTTTCATGTTAGATCCTTAACTATTTTGTAGTCTTGAGAATTCATTGTCCAGCCTCTTCCAATTTGGTCCTAACAGTTTTCAACTAGAAGAGGGTAGATTCAGATTAGATACTAGGAAGAAATTCTTGACTGTGAGGGTGGTAAGACAATGGAAAAGGTTGCCTACAAAAGTTGTGGAAGTCATCCCTGAAAATATTGAAGGCCAGGTTGTATGAGACTTTGAGCAACCTGATCTATCCGAAGGTGTCCCTGCCCATGACAGGGCGGTTGGAACTTTAGGCCCCTTCCAACCCAGACCATTCTATGATTCTATGATCCCTGTGATCACATATATTCATACCAGAAAATAAGGACTATTATGCTGCCCTGAGGGCAAGTGGTGTAGTACAGCTTGCCATAGCTAAACTCCCTTCCATGCTCCAAACAGTCTAGTTCTGTGCAGATTGCACACTGGAAGTGATCTCTGGCTCATGCTATTCCTCAGATGTTTCTTGGATTATCTTCCCTAAATCTAGCCCTGACATGCCTGGAAGCCTGCCAGGAATGAAACAGTACACATGACAGGAACAGTGCTGAGCTGGTGTCCTGGTCCTATTATTTTAGCAATTTGCACATAGCTTTGTGCCTCCTATATGCCCTTTGCTCTGTTTTGCCTCCAGGCTGGCCCATAATAGCTGCTTCGATGCCTTTGTGAAAGGACATGTGCAGAGCATCTGTGGTGGTACAGAGCCCCTGCCTCTCCCTGGACCAATCTGCAAGGCTAAGTCCCAGGCTATGCTGTGGGGCGGACTCCCGGGCTGCTTTGCAAAATTGGTACCAGACATTGCACCATTGTTTAGTTTCAAAGTGTAGGAGGCTGGGAAAGCTTTATACTTCCTGACTCTGTTGAAGGAAGCAGCCAGTCACACAAATCACTTGCCTCACCTCCTGGACACAGGGTCAGTAAGTTGGAACAATTAGGCACTCCCTGACAGTATCTACATCTCCTGAATACCATGGAAAGATGTCAAGGAAAGACCACAGACCCACTGGGGAAGAGCCAATGGCGTAACAAGATTAATGGCCACGGTGGAAAATACTAGCCTAGTACTGACCAAAGTCAATCGTCTTGAGATCCTATAAATACTGATCCTAAGTGAGACCCGTTGGACCTCTTTGGGGTCTCAGTAGGCTAAGTCTCAATATCTCCCCTGAGCTGGGATACATAGAATCGTAAAATTGTCAGGGTTGGAAGGGTCCTTGAAGATCATTGAGTTCCAACCCCCTTGCCATGGGCAGGGACACCTCCGTTTCAATTCTCTTTCATCCACTTACTGAAACAGAATGATATAAGTGATGATCCTTTTAAAAGGCTATGAATTGCTTGGGCAACAGAAGTCATAAAACTGTATTAGACTGAGTAAGGGAAAGATGGCTGTATGCATTTCTGAAAAGCTCATCTAATGTCTTCAAATACATCATCCATTTGTTAGGTTTCCTCTGTAGGCTACATCCTGTACATGGAGCTAAGCTGTGAGGAAAGCACTTAGTTACTATGTTAATAAAACAAAAGTCTTTCAGGACATTTTCTATGCCATTTTGTAGCATTGGTTACTCTGTTGTTGTTTCTTTGTGTGGCTATCCACAGAGGCAGACAGGACCTCTTTCTGGAGTCCTGTCTGGTACTGAAATAGGGCAACTGAAGAACTGAATAAGACTATAATAATTGCTGACCTTGAGGTCTAGACATTAGAGGATGCATATAATGTCAGCAGCCAGAGCTTTACACAAGGTTCTAATAAGCTTGTTTACAGTGGGTTAAATTCATCCACTCATGATCAGAGAGGATTAGGTCACAGAAATCAGAGACAATCAGATTTTCACATCCAATCTTACTTCCAGTTTCTGGCCTGAGGACAACCAGCATGTTTCACCATGATTGGTTCTGTGCAGTACAGAAAGAATTGTTGCTTGTGAAAGCCCTCTTACATACAGGCAGAACAGAGTCTTCAAAGCGTTCAGGACTAGCCTCACTCCCTTCTTGAAGACAATAAGATCAGAAAACTGACCTCTCAGGCCTGTCTCTGATGCCCTCTGGCAAAGCTGACAAAGAGAAGATCGTTAGCTCATGATAAGGTGACAGAGAAAATCACCATTCATCTGCAAAGACCAATGACAGGGAAGACCATCTGCTTGTAATAAGCTGACAAAAGCGAGACTGGAGTATTCGCAATATCTAGGATTTTTGCAAAATTGCTATAGATCCTGGGTTGCCCGAGTCTACTATAATCTGCAGAAAGGCAACATCTTAATCATAAGTTAACCTCTATATCTGTATATAGCTCTGTATGTGTCTCATTTGCTTTTGCTTAGCAAGGTTGTTGGATTTCATGTGAATCACTGTATTTACTACAACTGATTATTGATTTTAACTGATTAAGCACTACTGTTCTGTAAGTTACTGTAGCAGTGTTACTATACTTGAATTGTTGCTGTCTCTTTAAATTGCTGCTACCTCAAGTTTACACGAGAAACACAGCACTACATTAAGCACCACACCGAAGTCCCAATACTCAAATTCTCTTACACATACATCATTGACCAGGTCTGGCAATAGGGATAGATCTAAGTTTATTCTCCAAAGAAGTTCAGAGGACAAGGGGGTCTATTCTTAACCTCATGATTGAACAGGAGGGCATTCCCTATCCCTTTCCTTTTATATCCTTACACATAAACCATTGACCAGGTCTGGGACTAGGGGTGGATCTAACTCTGAAGGAGTTCAGACAAAAATGGGGGTCCCTTCTGGACCTTGTGACCAAACTGGAGGGTTTCCTCGACCTCCAATATTCCCAAGTCATAAGTCATTGATTTAGTCTAATATTTGGTCTAGCCTCTCCTAGGCTTCTGTCTGAGAAGGAAGTTAGAGAGCAAAGGGGTCCATTCTGAAACCCTGGTAACTCAACGGGAGGGCTAGCCTTAACCCTTCTATTCCCAGTCTCCACAAAAGCCACCCTAGCCCAAGTCACTTTCATTGTGTACATATATGTGTGTGTATATGTATGTAATCACTCAAGTATTGTAATCCAATTGTTTTAATCAATTCGCTTTATACTAAGTAACATAATGACCTTGCCATCAAATTGAACTTCAGTTAACCTTTGTTGATTTTGTATTACATTTTATCAAATTTGCTAAGCTTTGTCAAATCATCAATCTATCTCAATAGATTGTATTGCTGCCTTTTATTGGGTGAGATACGAATCAATCATTCTTTTTAACTATAAATCTTCTAGCTCATCATCTTACTAGTTGTCCTCAAGACATTGTGACAAATAGTAAGCTATCCATCCCCACTCACTTCCTCCAAATCTCTTCTGGTTTTGGTTTTCTGGAACTTTATCAGAATTCTCTTCTCACCTTTAGCCAATAAATTGTGGGTTTCCTAGGAACTCTCCAAGCTCTCTCACATCTTCAAACATTATTGTTACACTTTCAATATTTTTGTTGATACAGATAGTCAGGATTGTACTGAATCTTTAAGATGTGTGTGAAGCATCACGAATAGACAGAAAATAATGCAATTTCTGCTTTGTCCTCAGATCTTACAAGTTTTAAAAACCAGCTTACCTGGTTTTTGGTATTTATTGAGGATTTGCCATTCCCCTACTCAACCCCTAGAATGCAATCACTTTCTGATTATTTCTATTCTGTATTTTTCTACATGGCAGTTTATATTATAAAATATTTTACTTTGTTTTCTTATGTTTTGGTTTTTTTTCAGTTCTACTGGGATCTTTAGTCATCACTTGCTTAGACGTTTCTCCCAGCATTGGTGCTTCAGGACAAGGTTGTGTTTATTGCTGTAATTTTTAAATTTTTTTGTGTGTTTATTGCTGTTGTGTTTATTGTTTATTGTACTTTGAGAAATAGTCACAGTATGTTCTGAAGGACTCTACTTAGTTAACAACAAAATTCAGATTTCACAACTTTGAGAAATAACATTTGGGCATTTCTTGAAATGATTTAATTATATGACTTCTTTGTTTTCTTTTCAAAGTGAACTGTATCTATTTTCTTGTAACATCAGTTCATCACATATTATAGACCAAAATCTAGTATGTGCTAGATTTACTTCTTCTTTTTTTTTTTTAATCTTAACTCTTTCTTTCTTATTTTATTGTATAAAATTGTAACTATTTTCTCTGCCTTTGTGTGCAAGTGTCAGACTTCCTGCCAAAAGCTGAAAAGATTTCACAATGGGTGCAGAAGAAATAAATGGCTGAAGCAAGTCTTTTGGGTGGCTTTCTCTTCCTCTCTGGTGATTAAAAAGAACTATACAATATCCAATGGAGAGAAATTACACCTTGCATTATATTTAGTAGAACATATTTTAGTAACAATTATTCTTAAACCTACCTGCATATTTTCTTCATTTTAATAAACTCTGTAGAGGTGTATATGGTATGTGGTGCAATTGATAATTATGAATTTTAATGGTTGCAGTTCAGTTCCTTAACTTTCAGCACTCCCATGAGCAGAATGTTGTACTCACAATCTCCTGCATTGTACTTAGTCTCCTGAGGAACAGGTAATGTTCCTCAACAATAGCTGTCTCCCGGACATTGGCATTTTCTTGCTTAGAAGCGTTTGTGACTGTGAGACTGGAGTAACGGGGGATTCATGCAGGAATTTTTGCTAGGCTGAGCCCCTATTGCATTTTCTCTTTTTGGCTAAATGCTGTCCACATTGGTAACACCTTCTACTGGGTGAAGTTCACCATATGGATTTGTTTTCTCTGTACCTTAGTGATACTGAGACTGTAGCACACTATTTCCTCTAATATAATTTTATTTTCATAGCTGATGAAACTGTGTAGATGAAGTGTCTTAGCTTGCTTCTGGTCCTTTTCAGAGTCTTCGTCCACAATAGCTGCAACCTGACTGGAATTCCTAATCTACAGAAATCTCTTTCCTAAAAATATTTGAGACGTGTCCTAATGGAAGAATTAAATTACATTAATCTCCACTTTGCCTCAGCCTAAGTTCCCCAAAGTGACTTATTTATCTGGTTGCTGTAGCGAGATACAGTTGCCCCCATGTGCCTCCAGTCTGTCGCAGAAGAGTTCGGAAACCAGTGCGGAGAAGACCAGAATTAGTCAAGACAGAAGATTTCAAAGACTGGGATATTTATTGAACAGTTACTGATAGAAGGTGCCTTCTGCACTCTGGATTTATAGTGCTAAAAATAGCTTCTCTTCCATGAAAATCTAAAACTTGAATTGTTTTTACTGTTTTTCAAAAATATATGCAGAAGATTTACCACTATCCCTAGTAATATATAAGTGGCCTAGTGTTTTAAACCATCAACCAGAAGCGAGAAGATTTCTCTCCTTGGCTCGAAAGTATCCAAGCCATTGTTTTCCAGTTTCCAGATACAGCTACTGCTGTGCAGTGAGCAGCTGGTTGCAGAGGACAGAGCTTGCTGCTGAAACGCCCCTTCTTCTTCCAATCCTGTTATCTTCTCAAACACAATTAATAACAGTTGTCGATTTAGGCATTTTCCAAGTAGGGAGTAAGTTTGTGTGATATATATACAACACTTAACTTTAACCATCCTTCATATGATTTACAAATTTTAAACAGTATTTAAGTTTTTGTTTTGTTTTATAAATCCTGGTATAGGCTTATTATTTTGCAATCACTTCAAAAAAAGCCTCGTAAAAAAATGTAAAGTGACTGAAAGGGAAGACAAAAATATGATATTAATTTAGAAATGCATGCAAAGAAACATTCTTATGGGTTAAAACCTTAGTGGTTTTTTGTGGTTTTATTGTATATTGAATCAGTAATGAACCTGAAAGTCAGTTTGAACTCATTCTAATGGAATTTTCTAGTTATCAGTAGAACAATAGTATGCATCAGTGGGATGTAGCTATTTTTTTCTTTCACCTGTATTTCCTTCTCTTTGCCATTTTATAAAAGAGGCTTTTTTTTTTCCTAAAAGACACATAACTTACTGATTTTTAAAGTTACCTACAGAATTGTGAGGTGCAAAATGAACAGGGAAAATCACAAAATGTGATAAAAGCCCCTGTGGAGCCCCCTCTAATTAACTGTGCATTCCTGAAGGATCCCCAGGAGTGGAGAAAGGCACTTGTTAAATGAGGCAACAGTTTCTATGGAAATGGAAAATAACCACTCTCTGAAACTTCCTACATAAAACCAGTTAGGCTGGTTGTGTGAATTATGTTGTATTTAGTACATCTTTCCAGATGGAAAAGTTGTTCACTTTCGACTCTAATGTATTAATGACACAGGGTTGCTCTTCATCAAATTAATAGAATCACAGAATCACAGAGTGTTAGGGGTTGGAAGGGACCTCCAGAGATCGTCTCGTCCAACCCCCTCTGCCAGAGCAGGATCACCTAGGGCAGGCCACACAGGAACGCATCCAGGTGGATTTTGAAAGTCTCCAGGGAAGGAGACTCCACAACCTCTCCGGGCAGCTTGTTCCAGTGTTCCATCAGCCTCGCAGTAAAGAAGTTTCTCGTCATGTTGAGGTGGAACTTCCTATGTTCTAACTTAAATCCATTATTTCCTGTTCTATTGCTAAATAATCTATTTGTGCAGCTTTATTAGCCTAACTTGTAAAAGACAGGTGGATCATACTTCTTTGTTCATGTATATGACCATGTTCAGCTAACCATGTTTAGACATCTTGCTGGTTTTTGCATATAGTGCTGTTTAGTTATCATTTGGGTTATTTTCTATTTTACTTGTCTACTGATAAATAAAAATCTGACTTTTAACCACCAAACTGCTGTGCAAAATGCAAATTACACAACCTATTCTGTAGCACAGTTGTGGAAACACTCAGGAGCCACCTGGCCAATGAATCCTCTTTTAGATGCCAAAGGACCTTACAGTCCTGAGTCCTTTGCAAAATTGAGGTCATTGAGCACTTAAAAGTAGAGCTCCAAATGCAAAACAATTTGAAATCACTGTATTGATTTTACAAGGGAGTTTTCACAATAGCAGCAGAAAAGCATGTTCAAAGGTCTGCAAGGTGTGTTAGCATGAATGGAAACAAATGAGTTGTTAAGCAACAAACGCAGAGCAAATATAAATAGGAAATATTGCATATTCAATTTGAACAGTCCCTTTTCTGTCAAAACAATAAAATAAAAAACTCCAACCTTTTAAAATTAATTTGATTATCTTGGCCTCTCAAAAACAGTAATTAGGCATGAAGGCTTGAACTGTGGTCTCATTCAGATGGTATTCTTGGTGCTTAGGATACATTTCTAGCTTTGATGATGTTGGTGACGTAACTCCCACTTCCTTCAATGGGATGGGGCTTTGCTCTGTGAGAGAGAAGAACTAAAGCCTCTGATTCAGTCAGATGAGTAAAGTGACATGATTTTTCTATTACGAAAGCAGGTAACAAGTCAGAAATACTCTATTCCCGCCTTCAGAAAGAGATGAATCTAGCATCCTTGAGAACAGCAGCCTAGTTGCAGAAATGACACAAAATAGCAGGCAGCTTGAATTCATCATAAGTTTCAGAGCATAGTTCTCTGAAATTACTTCATGAAGTTCTGGCCTCATGAAGCTATCAGAAGCAACGGATAAAAATAACAAAACCAAACCTCAAACTTCATTTGTCATTGTAGTCTTACTAGGTGATTTCAAGATATTCGAGCAGTTCATGTTCAGGCTCCAGCTATGTGCACCCTTTCGAAATACACAGCACAACTCATATTTCTGCGGCATTTATTTTATTCAGAACTTGTGAGATGAAGCCCTACCTAAAACAGAAAACGGGATGATTGTTCAATTTTTGTTCACATATCTTTTGCTGAAAAAAATAGCCTCTGTGTAAATGAAATCTGATTTGCAACTAGCTTCTTACACACTTTTAAGAGGAAGAGAAAAACAAACCAAGGGGTTCTCATTACCAAATGTCCACTGATATTGCTACTAACTTTATAGCAAAAATTTTATTACGATTATTGTTTTGGGCTTGCAAAACAGGGTTCTCGTAATCATATAAGGAAACATAAATATTTATTGAGTAGTTATTGAGATGATGAAGTATTTCATTTACGTCATAATCTTCAGTAGGAGATGGTGTATCATGGGAGCAAGGGATTTAATTGACAGCTTTTTTATATGAAACTAAGTCTTCAAATATTGATCAAAGGAACATAGAAATCAAAGAAAAATAATGTTCTACAGTATTTGAAAGATGAAATTACATCACCAGAGACTGACAGGCCTGAAAATTATTTATTACTTGTGAATAAAAAGACATAAAAGCTGACCTGAAGCTTTGTTAATAAAACGCTAGAGGTTGATAATATAAGTAACACCAATCATCTAATACTAAAGACCTATCTATTGAAACTATGTCCTGTCAAACAACTGAATATTAGTGCAATAGTTTAGTGATTTAGTTTGCTTGGACTTTACTTGGTTTTAGTTTAGTTTACTTGGACTGAGATTAAAACTTAATTTCATTTCATGATTTTTTGAGGAACAGGCTAAACCAACTTTAAACTGACAGGATTTAAATTGTAATTTTAAGGGAAAACTCTTCATTATGTTTCTACGAGGTATCCCAAGAATAATTTCTTGACTGAAAATTAGTGAGTATTTATACCAGCAACCTGAATGTGAACCCTGTCAGTTCATTGTCTCTATGAAGCACACTCATTGCCAGTATCTTTTATTCATTATACTGTTGACAGATGTGGTCTCTTAGTATTGTTTGACTATAAACCTGTGATAACTAGGGTGTGTTCTAATTTTTATTAAATAATTAAGAGAACATATCAATCGGGAGCAAGGGACGTATGGGAGGAAGAAGAGCCTGAATTCTCGCACCTGCAAGTGCAAACTGCAATGAGATCAGAACAGCATTCAGTCCTGGTCACAGGGGCTTCCATAGTAGCCCTGTTTTGGTCCTCAATCTCCTTATGAGCTCCTGTCTCCCTCTCCTCCCCTAGCACTGGCACCATTTGGTTGACAAAAAGGTAAATAAAGCACTTTTAATTTTACCGGAATTGGCTGTGGATGTTGGGACCTAAACTATTACAGACCATGTTGGTTGGAGCTACCTGTCTTCTTCAGCGGCTTGTCTTAGTGATCAGTCAAACTTAATGGCTGAAGGAAGCAGAGCACTGTCAGACTCTTTGGCTATGCATGTGCTGCTAAATATAATAAGCAAGAAGCTTTCCTCTGCTCCTGCAAATAAATAGCACGTCACAGCTCGTGTCCTTACAGCTAAGCACTCTAACTCAAGCACAGCCAGTTTGTGCATGCAGTGGGGAATACACTAGAAATTGAGCAGTACGGACAATCGCACAACAGTGTTCAAATCTACCTAATGTTCTTGGCTCTGGACGTTGACTAAGCAGAGCACATTAACATAATTAATGGCAGCTAAACATCACATTTAGAGGATTAGTAAAAAGCATCATTGACACTCTTAGGAAACCTGTAGGACACTTAAATAACAATCCATGTCAGAACTGTAAATGATGAGTGCTAGTTAGTCATAAGATGGTCTTATTTCTGGCAAGAGATGAAGCTGGAAATTAGAAATGTTCAGAGAGTACAACATTCTGTGTAATATACAAAGTTTTTTTCTGAAAAAGATGAGACCCAAAAAAAGTATCCATCAAGCAGTTTACTTCTACTCCAAAGCAGCAGATCCAGTCTTACGAGTTTTTGAGGTTAATGAAATCTGGGATAACAGGCTAAATCACAACTGGGATACAGGCCAAAGCTCAGAGATATGTTCAGGAAACCCAAAGTTAACACTTAGGCAAGGAGTTAGAATATGCTGAAAAAGAAAATCACTTGATCTTTGACACAAGAGCAACACTGACAAAACTATTGCAGTCAGAAGCTCATTGAAAATCATGAATAATTCAAAATCTGCCTTCCCTATGAAGAGCTAGAGCAAAATGTTCTGTTCAAAATACCATCCAAATGTGACCACTATAACCATACGCATCAGGTCGGGAGATATCTGAAGCACCCTGGGAGCATGTGCCTCATGATGAAAGAGAATGACAGCACCATTGGCTCCCAGGAATTCTTTGTGGGAGCAGTTGCAAGCAAAGAAGAAAACAGTTGTCATTAAATGAAGTGGTGCGTATTAGTTTTAAAATAGGCCTATGTACACACCTGTTGTATGAGAAATAGCAGAACCAGTGCTAAAGAAAGAGATATAAGGACCAGAGGTTTCAGGTAACTAGAATCTTCCAAGTGAATTATCTAAATTGTATATTAACCACATTCCTTCCTCTCCTGTGCATATATCACATACACAACTGTCCACAAAATGCATAATAGAGCAAGCTTGATACTAATAGATTGAACTCTGCCTGTTGCTGTGTAGAAGTACCCCTCTCTCAAGTGAAAACTGGATAAACAGGACTTTTTAAACTTTGAGAAGAAAATATACTAAATGTACTCTCACAGAGTAATTCATGTGCTTGCTATTATCTATATTTTCATTTTATCTAGTTTTTTTCCAATCCTCCATTATCCCTGATAACTGAGTGATGACTGAGTACACTTAAAACTCATTGCTTAATGGAAAAAGTTTTCTTCACAGAAGATATAAAGACCTAAATGCATGCCTTTGTGCAAAATGGGCAACTTTTACCTAACATACCATTGGTAAAATAGAGAGCAATATAGGCTTATATTAGTGTCAAGGTGTTGTCAAATTAGAGCTCTCAATCAAAATAAGAATCTGAGAAACTATCAAGGGAATAGAGAATCTCTCAATGGAGAGTAGGTGGGAGTTGGAGGAGTTTTATATAAAGGAATATATCTACATAATTTTGAATATTAATTTTGAACCTGTATTTTTGTTTATAGGTATTGACCTTGAGCAGAAAAGGATCCATGGAAGATCAATGACTTGCATTACATGAGCAAACATCCCGCTGGTCTTCAACTCTGTAACAGAGCAGAACTATAGAAATCCGCAGCAAACATTTTTCCTCTCATTACTCCTAGAGAGCACAAGCATTGTGAACCTTTTTGAAAGTGAATTCAACTCTACTGACTGACTTAGGAAGAAAATTCTGGGCCATAGTTCACCCTAGATTTGGGGTCAGGTTATCACTACTGCGTTTGTATAGTTCTCTCCAATGCTCCTGTGTTGCCCAGAATATGAAAGAGAATAGGGAGTTAATCATGATATTCCTGGGGCTTTAATGAGTCAGAATTTTCACTGAGCAGGTACTAATTCTCAGTTTTCCATTGCTGTAAAGGTTTGGAAAGGTGCTATGTCGCATTCTGATGGTGAAATGAAAGTTGGTGTTCCTATATCATATACAACAAGATACATGGATATTCTTATAAAAACAAAGTACATAGAGAAGCCGTGACTGTCACTTCTGAGGAGCAGCATTCTCACATGATGGCTTCTGCTGGGATAAAATATGTATCTCTATCTGTACTCATGCTTGTTTATTTGCAGATACAGTGAGAACTGGTTGAACACCCTGTAGCATATCAATGAAAACTTTGCTTCTGCAAGCTAGAACTAGCAAGACACACCTTGAGTGGTATGAGAGACTAGTAGGCGAGTAACATACCTTTCACACTTTAATATGCATGGAATAAGTTTACAGTATGTTGAGGACAGTGTAGATCTGTCTTGAAGCTCAAGGTCCTGCTCAGGAGAAAAGTGTTATAATCTGGAAATACAGTTTCGAGGAAGGCACTGTAATACAGCCTACTCTTCATCTAGTTGTCCTGAATGTGCTTGTTAATCATGTGTGGAATGAACTTTCAAGTAGTTTGAAGAGTATCATTAAGGAAAAGTAGACAGAACAAGGCACCCTGTGCCGACATTGCTAGAGCTGGCTCTTTCTTAAACACCTCCTATATATATGATGTTGTGAGAGACATTACAGCTTGCACATTCCACCCCTACCAGCAAGCTTCATCTCAGATTAGCAGTCATTGACAGTAAGATAGATAATTTATGAGTGGGGTAAATTCTGTTCCACTTAGCATTTCTGCGCAAACCCTTAGTACACAATACAACTTAACTCATATTTTCAGAAAAATCATACCAGTGTTTCAGCTCTTCCTTGGTCTACCATAATATCATTTCTGGGTTTGTAAAGATGAAATGGAGGGTTAATACAAGAAGGAAAGAGTATTCCTTACTTAAATTTCATGCCTATCCTCTGATTCTGACCTTGAATTAAAGTTTTATTGCTAAAGAACTTAATAGGAAAAGGTAACTGTTTTATAAAACTTAATATACAATAATTATTTCACTACATGTAAGAGATGACATAAAACATGAAATAAGATTCCAACACTTTTTAAAATTCAGAATAATTTTCAGAATCATATGAAAATGATATTTCTTATTCTGTCTTTGTTAAAGGTTTATGTAACAGGATTTTGTTATTGTATGTTACAGTTCCTAGGATTTATTATAAGCCAGTTTTTCAGTGGGCTAACTTTCAGATCTAGAGTCTTATCAACTTTCCAATCAGCTTTCTAACATATTTTATTTGCTTGGATTTTACACATACACACACACCTCCAAACCCTTAGGCCATTCTTTTAAATTATCAAGTTAAAGTGTTTAAATAAGTTTTACAAATGAATGTCCAGATAATTTCTGACAGTTTTGAAAAGTAAGTTAAACAAAATGGGAGGTTTAAAAAAAAATATTAGGCAAGAACTTGTCAGGAATAATATAGGCAGCTATAGTCTCAGAACAAATTCCCCATGCAATTCTACCTTTTCATTATTTTTCTGTTCTTTTAAGTATAAGCAACCTTGCACTAATGGTATCAGAAACTTATCTTGAGCTACAAGTAAATTAAAATTAGGCTGTTTGTTCTCAAAATATCAAAGAAATGTGTGTTGAGTTTGGGTGAGATGGAGTTAATGTTCCCCATAGCAACTCTCATAGTGCTGTTCTTTGTATTGGGAGGTAGATAAGATGCCCATGTTGTGGCTGCTGCTGAGCACCGCTCACACAGCACCAAGGCTGGCTTTCCAACATTCCCCTGCCCTGCTCAGTGAGATGGAGTGGGCACGATCTTGGAAGGGGACACAGTCAGGACAGCTGACCCAAACTGACCAAAGAGAGATTCCACACCATATGATGTCAGTTCAAGTGTAAAAGGGAGAGAAAGGAGGAGGAGGGTGGGGGGATCCATTTGAGAAGACACTTGTCTTCCGAGCAACCACTATGTTCCTGCTTCCGAGGAAAGGCCAGGCATCGCATGCTAATGGGAAGTAGAGAATAAGTTCTTGATTTGCTTTGCTTTGTGCACATGGCCTTGCTTTTCTGCTTTTTCGATTAAACTGCCTTTATCATAACCCATGGGCTCTTTCCATCTTATTCTCTCCCTCCTTGTCATGGTGAGGGAAGTAGGGGGGAGTGATAGAGCGACTTGGTGGGTACCTGATGCTCAGCCAAGGTCAACGCACCACAAAATTTTTTAAATATTTTGTTAAGTGGTTGTCTTTTTTTGTTTATTTTGTTGGGCTTTTTTTAAAAAAGATACTTGAAAAATCTACAAAGTTTTATCCCAGGAATTCAAATCACAGAAAACCTTATCTTAAAATTCATTATTACATTGACAGAAAAATGTAATTAATTCTAAAATACATTGTACAACCAATTAAAATGTCACAAGAAACTTGACATATCTCAAGTGCTTGCTGCTACATGTAATCATTTCCATTGCAGCCTCGAATGACATCATCTTCCTTACTCTGTTTCACAAGATCTTAATTTGAAGATGTGATTTAAAGGGTAGCATCACCTTATATGAACACTTCTAACCTGGAGAAGTGGAGGGTAGGGTGGTTATTTTCATACAAGAGACTTTGCAGTTATCTTTTCTTTCTCCCACTGACTCTTGGATTACATTCTGGCTCTCTGGTTGCATTAATATTGGTCACCTGTCTATTTTCTCCCAGGCTGTTCAAAAACTGAAAATCAACTGGTTAACCTAAAAGCAGGTTACTAAACACCTGGAAAATGAGAGGTACATAAAGTAAAGATCTGAAATGCCTGCCAGTTCACTCAGGGAGCTTACCTGGGGACTCTGTTCCAAGCCCTGCCTTGCTAAGTCTTTCCAGACCCTACATATTCTCCATTAATGACTTTATGAAGCAAAACCATCAGTAACCTGTACCTGTACCAGGCATTGTCTTCTGCAGTATTGCAAAGACATTGTGATCAATAATTTCACCTGATGCACCTTCTGTTCATGAATGGAATCCTGATAAAATGGCATAAATAAATAGTTTTTCAACAGGAAATCAGTAGGCAAATTACAGGACACAAGCACTAGTTAAAACTTGTATATATTGTTTTCAGTTTACTCTGCTCCATATTTTGCATATTTTCCCTATTTTGCCTTTACAGCTCTGAGGTTTTTAAAATTGCTATAGGAAGTAAATGTAAAGCAACTCTCTAGTTTATATGAATTAAACACTGAATTAGGCCCATAGAACTAAAACAGAAATATTTATAGTAATTAGGAAAATATTGGCTCAGAACAGAAGATCTGATAGAAACATTATCCTACATCATGTAGGAGTCAAGGGGGGGTTGTAAATATAAAATAAATCAGAAAATTGCTCTCATATAACAAGAAATGGAGGTAGATGTTTAGATTATCTAATATTTTGTAGAGTTAATCAGAAGTCATATTTTCTTCTATACATAGTGAATATTTTTCATCTCTTTACAGTTTCCGTGTGCAAATATTCATTTGAAACCATCCTGTTTCTTTTATTCCTCTTGTTAGATATCTATATTTATTTTAAACTTCTTGACTGGTCTTTTCTCTTTTAAAATGAGCACAAGAATTGTTGCTTTTATCTCACAAATGCATACAAATTAAAGTTAGCTGATCCAAATTACACTCTGGCTTAGTTTGGTTGCCTTGGCCTCTGAAAAGTAGGAAGTAACAATTGTTGTAGCAGTGATGGAAATCTTGAACCAAATGAGTAAGTGAATAAACATTAGCTAGTTGTCAGAATTCTCTCGCAGATGCAGGAGGGCTTCCCTCAGCTCAGATCAGGCTTCCCACTGAATTCTCTTTGCCAGTTGCTCATTTACGTAATCTCAGCAATAAAACTTTTATTAAAGGATTCCTTGTCCTTGTAATCATTGATAATGTAAGTTGAGGGGGGAAGGGTTGCTTTAGGTACAATGCCAGTTTTTGGCATCTCTGATGTAACTCTAATGAAACTTGAGCAAAACAAGCCTAATATTATCCGTAGGTACCTCAGGGATATTGAGACAACAGCAAAACCTGCTATACCTGTTTGCTTTCCCATACTCCTAAGCTTTACTGAGTTACCTTATGCCAACCTCCTGCTTAATTGTTTGATTTTATTGTTTCTCATAGAATGATTGTTTTTTCTAACCACATCAACAGCTGTTACATAGTTTTGTTGTTTTTCTTGCTTTCATTTATTTTGTTTGTTTGCTATTGACATTGAGGAGTTTTTAACTCATCCAGTACTTAATTTAGGGCCCTAATATTTCTCAATTACCTGTGTCATAGAAAGAGATTAGCAAAGCCAGAAAGTTTAATGAGTTGAAATTAGCTAAGATCCAACCCATTATGTCTTCCAATTGTGTTAGAGAAGACAGGGCCAGCAATCTATAAGTTCTGCTTGTCCTTGGGATTCTAAAACAAGAAAAGTGTCAATGAGACAGGCCAGATTGCTTCTTTGAAAAGATGAGTGCTGCAGCAGCAAGACAGCTACTGGAAAGCATTGTAGGCACATGCTCAGTCCTCCCTCTGTTCTCACAAGTGTGAAGTGAATAAGCATGAAAAATGGAACATTTGTGCGACTTCTGGGATTCACTCTTTGATGAACATCTGCAGCCATACTAGTAAATAATTTTTAAAATCCAAATAATGAAAAGCAATGCTGTGCTTGTGAAAGACTGCGTTTTAGATGCCACTACAAAAAAATTCCTTCAGCTGAGTGATATTTTCTCCCATGTTGCATCCCATTACACAGATCTGGTTTCATTGACATTTGTTCCAAACAGGAACAACCAACATGTTCCTATCATGCGTCCCAATGAATGCTGTATGGCAGTACTTTTTTGAAGGACATCTTTTGACTTGTTAGAACTTGATTGCGCAAAGACACATGGCACTGCATGTACTTGCCTGTTAACTGCTAAATAAAGGTCTTAATTAATGTATTTTCAGCTTTTCTGTCATTTCCCAGGAGTCATTGCCTGCGTTTTAGCTACTCAGCAGTGAGTTGTTATTCTGATCACATTTTATACTATCAGGACTTTCTCCCTTTCCTTCTCAGTTTGTAAACAATTCAGTTACTGACATCAACATTTACCAGGTTTGACTTCCAGAGGAGATTCTGTTATTTGTGCTCTGCTTGGCTTACACAGCACTACTGCTAAAGCCTGTATCACAAATACCTGGTGTATGGGGAGATATATGCAGAGGAGATAGACAGTGTCCAAGCTCGTGGTGCATTCCCACCTGCTGGAATCCACAGCTCAGTGTTCAACTCTCTGTGCAAAGCTTCTGCCAATATCATCAGCAGAAAACTTTGATATTTTAGCTCATATCCACCTCTACTGGTAGTTTAAGCTAGAAAGCCAGGCTGCAAATTTGACCGAGTAAGGTAGGCATATGTGCTTTCTACCACTCCAGTGCTACCTTAGTAGATGCCTGGATCTGGCCTGGAGTGTCTTGATTTCTAGGTGGCTTCCAGATATATTAATTGAAGTACCAACAAATTTGTTAAAAGCCTACATATGCTCAGTTTTGGTGATAAAAATGTGGCTGACATGGGACTGACACCACTTTGCCACTGGGCTGGTGACAATGGGCTGGCTCTCTGGTTGCCTCTAGCCCACAGCCAGAAGATGATAGCAAGGAGAAACAACCTGCACAGCTCCAACAGGGCCAGCCTTTGCACACTGACACGGGGGGAACAGAGGTTTGGGACTGATGTGTATTTTTGTAACTACAATGGGGGAATGATGCCTGAAGATGTGGAGAGAGAGAGAGGATGGCTCTGGGACAGTAGAATTATCAAAGCTCATAACCAGAAAAAAAGTGGGCAGTCCAGGGTTATCTAAGGCAGTCCAGGGTTAGCTAAGTTAGACAAATATTCAGGTAACTCTCATGTTCCTCAAGGACCTGGAGGTGCAACTGATCCTTGACTGCAGAAAGGCACTTTGCCATACTGAAGACATGGCATGTTTCCTCCTCTTGCGGTTGATTAAATGTCCTGGTTCTTCCTCACAGAGTTGCCCCTTGCTCGGTGCTGGGCACTGGTGCTCATACGGTTCAGTCAGACCCAACTGTATTCTGGGCTGCATCAATAGAAACATGACCAGCAGGTCCAAGGAGGTAATTCTGCCTCTCTTTGCTCTGGTAAGATCGCACATGGAGTGCTGCATCTAGCTCTGGAGTCCTCAGCACATGAAAGACACGGACCTGTTGAAGTGCATCCAGAAGAGAGACACAAAAATGATAAGAGGGCTAGAACACCTCTCCTATGAAGAAAGGCTGAGAGAGTTGGGGTTGTTGAGCCTGGAGAAGAGAGGGCTCCAGGAGACCTTACTGTGGTCTTTCAGTACTTAAAGGGAACCTATAAAAAAACATGAGGACAAACAATTCAGTAGGGCCTGTTGTGACAGGACAAGGAGTAATGGTTTTAAATTAAAAGAGAATAGATTTAATAAGGAAGAAATTTTTTAAAATGAGAGTGGTGAAACACTAGAACAGATTGTCCAGAGAGGTGGCAGATACCTCAGACCTGGAAATGTTCAAGGTCAGATTGAACAGGACTCTGAGTAACCTGATCTAGCTGAAGACCTTCCTGCTCACTACAGAGGAGGTTGGACTAGGTGACCTTTAAAGGTTCCTTCCAATCCAAACTATTCTATGATTCTGTGATTCTAAGTCTGCCCTCAAGTCTCTCCTCTGCATGGAGGACTCCAAAGGCATACGTTCTGTCTCTTACTTCCATCCAGCAGCACCTGAGAAGAGCTTGGACAAAATAAAAAGTATATTAAAACTGTGGCATGAAGGTAGAGGAGGATCAAGAGAGCTCCTGGAGAAGGGTCAGGAGTTCCTGGGGAAGGCACACTAGCTAGCTAATATGAGCTTTGTAGGACACACGAGAACAAAGTGGAGGGCAGTCTTTCCAGGGAGATGACCTGTGCTGGAAGGAACTGGGTACAGGATATGTTCATGCTCTTATTCTTTTCTGTTAAGATGAAACTAAGCAAGTCCTGTAAGTAAAATGGTGTTTTCTTGCTACTTTTTCCCCACTTGAAACAATATGATCATACTATCATTTTATACACTGGTGTGAATGAAATGCAAGACTAGTTTGAATCCAGGATTGTTTACCACTTCGATACATTAAAAAAAACCAAACAAAAAACAAACAACTCGGAAAGTAAAACCACAAGTAGATAAAAGTTGTCATTTTGCATCTATGGCTTCAACAGTTGTTCTGTATCTTGTCATTCATTTACAAACATAATTTCCTTTTGAAAAGGCCTTTTCTGCTATGTTCCAGTAACTGCATCCTCACACTTCAAACTTTCTTTTCACTATGGAAATGCAGATTTTTATTTGTGTATTTGTTGAGTATCCTGCTCACTTTTAGCTCATAGAAATATTTTTCTGGAGTTCTGCAACACGACATTAAAGGGGCCAGTTTATGATATTTGGATTTTTTCATCCTGCTACACTACCCAGCTCAGTATTTCTCTTCTACTATACTTGTCAGCCATCTCAAATACAGGTAATTAGGTTCTACGGGTCCATTTTTACTTGGCTGTTGTCTCCTTTACTGTTGTAATTTCTTATACAGTTATGATGAGTTGCTGTGCTCTTGAGTGACGCAAGGAAGTAAAAATACATTTTATTAAACCAACTGAGATACTAGTGAGTTATGGTAAAGGTAGCCACAAATTAGCGTGGTATGGACTCCTCCCTGAATAAATCTCACCTATCTGAACAACGCAATATGAAATTTCCTGTTTCATGCTATTTAGACTTTTCAGGAAAGATTGTCATGATAATAGTGGTAATAGCTTTTGCCCAAATATTTTGTGAACATAATGTTAATTACAATGTTTATGGAGCAGTCAGATTCAGGGTTGTGTCACCAGGTCTGAAGATGCATTTAGGAAGGGTATTGCTCACGTTCTAAGAAAGCTCCGATCAGTTTACTAACCAGTCATCTGAGCAATCTGCTTGAGAATTTGGGACCCAGAGATGACCCTCATGAAAAACATGATAGCTTCTTTAATTTTCGTGCTGCTGATTCCAATTTGGGCTTCACCAGCCTGTCAAGTATCTAATGTTTAAATTAGGATCATTGGAGCCTGTCTTGTTCTGACCTTCAGTCAAACATAGGCTTTACTTAAATTGCATAATCACACTGTGACTCTTTCCAACCCCCAATCCAGTGCTCTGTGTATTATCGTCAGTCTGATCTGTTTTTCTGCAAACAGTGACACACTGCATGTTGTGCCACCAGACCTCAACCTTTGCTGGTACATTTTACAATGTACTCAAAGAAATACACAGTGAACATAGCTCCTAGCCTCAGGCTTTTGCTTATGACATGATCCATTCTGCAACTGAATGTTTCAGGAGAGAAAAAGGTGGAGACATCTGGATTTGCCTACCTGTAATCCTGTAGCTATGAAAAGAAATATAAAACAACATATTCATCAGGAAGAGCACTGCAACTTCTGAGGCTACAAATTCAACAAATTAGAGAAGTGCTGACAAATACTTGTTGTTAAAATTGGTTGGAATAAATTTCTTCAAAGTTTAAAAATACATCCAATGACATTAGAATAGGCTTTTCATCCCCAAAACTTCAAGTAACCTATTGTCCTCTCTCTCCATGATGAAACAAAGAAAGTGAATAATGAAAGGAGATCTTTGTGTCAATGTAAACCAGAAATTTTTTTAACAGAAATGATGTAATTATTTTGCTGGAATTTTTTAATAGGAAGTTAGAAAATAAAATATTTCTACTTATTTTCAGAAGTAAGCTATTCTCCATTTCAACCAAAAGTTACAGAGTTGCTGCATAGATTGGATGAATTTCTAAAATTTATCATCTTCCTATGGCAGTAGGACTTCTGTTAACAAAATACATTCTCTTTAACTGTAGAATGTAAGTTATGTCTCCAACAGCTAATTATTGCCAAAGTCAGGAACCAGACCAATGGTTTCCAGACCAGTGCCATCTCTGCTGGGCCATGCAGAGGAGAACACTTTACAATGTATTGCTTAAACTATAAGTGTTAGAAGTGTACTTGTTATCGTGTCCTAAGCTGGATAGCCCTCATTACCACAATTAATCCTCTCAACATGAACTTTGTGTTTATAATATTGCATATCAGAGAATATCATTTTTAGAAAATACATTCAACAAATAGAAACCATTTTTCACTACTAGATAGTGATGGGTCATCTGTTGAAAGAAAAATCAATTTTATCTAAATGTAAATGACCTTTTGTCACTCCTGAATAAAGCTGTATTGCCAGGTTGGTTTTCATTCTTGTTTGCTCCAGGGTCAAGCCAAATGATCATTTTGAACAGCATATATACTAGTTCACTCCCAAGGTCCAGCTTATAGTAAGCCAATTATTTCCCTTGATGAAGAAACCTTTGGTCAAGAAGAGAAAATTTTGCTTTCAGCTGAGTCAGTTCTTTTATATTATCCCAAAACACCACGTCCCAATTTACCTATGACATAGCTTTTTATGTATAACAAAAATACCGAAGTGTGGTGGGTTGTGAAACAACCATTTCATTATTCATCTGTTTGTCTCTTTTCACAGCATCTTCTGTTGAGGACAGAGTGTGCAACTGCTCATAGCCTCTTTTCCCAGCCCACTGCGGAGAGTTATTTTGAGAAAGTTGGTAAGCTGTGAGTACTCCGGCATTCTGAGAATTTCACTAGTCAAAGTCGAAGTATGCACAAGCTGTCCAGCAGTGTGTATTTACCAGTTTCTCTTCTTTGTCCAAGACTAATTCTGTTGGAGCAGATGAAAGACTTTGTGATGAGACAAAAAACCAGCACGCCTAATGTACAATTCATTCAAAAGATAACTTTTTCTCCAAATTTGATGGCAACAGATGCACTCTGTGTCAAAATTGTTATAATATCTGATATGCAATGCAAAATAAATGGATGCATAACACACAACAAAAAGGATGCATATGATACATTATTTTTATATTCCCAGAAAACAATTCTCACCCAATTTCCACTTCTTTACACAAATTTTCCAAGATATGTATATTTATGTTTGATTATGATATCCAAATTTCCATTTAAAAGACTACTACTACACCCTGTTCTTACAGAGTTTCTTACTGAGAAATTTGACTTACTCTTCATGTCTAAACCTTAAGTCTTCTTAATAGAGGTAGGAAGTCCTCCATTCGACTATGCAGTTAGTTCTATCTCAATTCTTACTCTAGTTATTTCTGTGTTTCTTCTTACTCTTCCATATTGCTATCTGCCCATTTACTACCCCATCTTCCTCATTGAATTGTGAGAGTTGCCAGTGTAACTATGAAGAGCTAGTATTTTCATTTCCAGCCATAACATTGAATGATTGCTTGTCCTGACACTCCTGTTGTCCTTTTTTTAGCTACGCTTACTGAAAATAAATCTCACCTCTGCTCTCTTAGAAGCAAAAATATTCAGGAAGGACTGTATTGTTTTCACCTGTTGAGAATAGGTCTTATGGGAATGGATAATAGTGTTACCTTCTTGTATTTTTCTCAACAATCTTAAAGGGGAAAATTGCATTTTGACCATCTATTCCTATCCTTGATGTTTATTTATCACATTTATCACATTTTAAGGTATATTTCAACATTTCTACCAGTAACACACACTTTCACTGCATGTTAGGTATTCTTAACATTTAAAACTTTGCATTTAATCAGCTTTCAGCTTTGACTAGATCAGTTTTACTGCACAAAACCCTATCTTACTTTAGTTAAAAGACAAAAAATCTGTGGCATCTATTTCTCAAATGTAAAATGACTTTGAAAGGGTTGCTTTGGTACATAAACCACTTTTCAATTATAGCTGCTGACGTTTTCACATAGAAAATGCACTTAGAATGATACGTGTGAGGACAAAACATCTTTCTTATCTCACCTAATTCCCCGGAAACATTTCAGTTGAAACAGAAGAAAAAATATGAAGATGATTTTAATATGTGTTTTTCCTCAGAATAACACCTTAACCTATAGAAATGTGACCTCTGCTATGGGCTGTTGATGTAACATACTAGTTTTATACTCAGTCAAAAAAGGACTAAAGGAGAGGAATTAACAAAATGAACAAAGAATTAAATAAGTTTAATCCGTTTGCTTCATAACTTTTCTGAGATTCTTACTTCTGAAATCTATTGTCCCTGTCTGTGTGAACAGAACAGGACTGGATATATTTTTCCACAACTTCTCTAAGTTTTTCATTTGGAAATGACCGCTACAACAGTTTTGTTAAATAGACTGACTGACAAATGGTTGTTTCAGGAATTCTTATACTTTGAGTTTTCATAGTGCTTAAACACTATATGGACAGTATGGACAGCAGGATGACCATGAACCAGCAATGTGCCCTTGTGGCCAAGAAGGCCAATGGCATCCTGGGATGTATTAGAAGGGATGTGGTTAGTAGGTCAAGACAGGTGGTTCTCTCCCTCTACTGTGCTCTGGTGAGACCGCATCTGGAATTTGTGTCCAGTTCTGGGCCCCTCAGTTCAAGAAGGACGTGGAACTGCTTGGAAGAGTCCAGCACACAGACACAAAGATGATTAAGGGAGTGGAACCTCTTCCTTATGGGGAAAGGCTGAGGGAGCTGGGTCTCTTTAGTTTGGAGAAGAGGAGACTAAGGGATGACCTCATTAATGTTTATAAATATGTAAAGGCTTACTGTCAGGAGGACGGAGCCAGCCTCTTCTCAGTGATGCCCAATGATAGGACAAGGGGGAATGGGTGCAAACTAGAGCATAGGATTTTCCAGGTAAACGTAAGGAAGAACTTTTTCACAGTGAGGGTGACAGAGCACTGGAACAGGCTGCCCAGAGAGTTTGTGGAGTCTCCTTCTCTGAAGACATTCAAAACCCACCTGGACACGGTCCTGTGTGACCTACTCTAGGTTTTTGCTCTGGCAGGGTGGTTTGACTAGATGATCTTTTGAGGTCCATTCCAACCTCTAACATTCTGTGATTCTGTGATTCTGTGAAATCAACAGCTATCCAACGCTAATAGAATCTGTTATACATTACAGTATTAGTTCTAAGACCTTTTTTTAGATTACTGTATATATATAGTAATTTAATTAATGGTTTTCTCAGGCATTTCAGGTTTGGTTTTTTCATCAGCTACTGTAAGCAATTTAAAATAAATGGTCTTTTTCCATGTCCTTTGTTACTTTACAAACCCTTGCCTAACTGAAGAAGCTGAAGCAACTGAGCTTGTTTAGCATAGTAGAATGAAGGCTAAGGAAGTTCTCTTAGTAGACGGCAACTACTTAAAGGGTAGGTACAAAGATAATACAGCCAAAGTCTTCTTGGTAGTAGCGATTAATAAGAAGAAGGCCAAAGGAGACATTGAACCTTGAGATTTTCAGGTTGGAAATCAAGACACATCAGAAAAAAAAATCACCACCGAAAAAATGCAACACTGAAACAGGTTATTCCATCCCTGGAAGTTTTCACAACTCATACAAAACCATAGTTCAGTGATTATAGTGTTACTCACAGTCCTACTCTGGGCATGTGGTTGTACTAGATGTCATCTAGAAGTCACTTTCAAGCAACATTTCCATGATCACAGAATCATAGAATGGCTTGAGTTGGAAGGGACCTTAACGATCACCTAGTTCCAACCCCTCTGCCATGAGCAGAAACACCTCTCACTAGACCAGGTTGCTCAGAGTCTCATCCATCCTCGTCTTAAATACTTCCAGGGATGAAGTGTCCAGGACTTCTCTGGGCAACTCATTTCAGTGACTAAGGATTCAGTACGGTTTTTGCTACATCAGGCAGTCAAAAGGATGTTGGTATTACCATCAATATCAACAGATGCTGAGAAAAATCACGGCTATTTATTTCCCTCTGCCATACTAGCTCCACTAAAGACATTACAAATTGAATGTGAAATTCTGCAGTCGAAAGGTGGCAGCTGTTCCTACTATACTGATTTTTGTAGATAGGATACGTTCCTTGTCTCTGTGAACCATACAGTCCTTTGAAGTGTGTCTGTTTTAAAAATCACTGTCTCTCCCAAAACTTCACCATACCTACCACAAAATCAAAACCTGGTGAATTTAGAATCATAGAATGGTAGGGATTGGAAGGGACCTCTGGAGATCACCGAGTCCAACACCCCTGCTAGAGCAGGATCACCTAGGGCAGGCCATGCTGGAACATATCTGGGTAGGTTTTGAAAGTCTCTGGAGAAGGAGATTCCACAACCTCTCTGGGCAGCCTGTTCCAGGGCTCTGTCACCCTTACAGTAAAGAAATTTTTCCACATGTTGAGGTGGAACTTTCTGTGTTCCAGTTTGTGACCATTGTCCGACGTCCTATCACAGGGCATCACTGACTAACAATGTATGTCTTCAGTAGATGTGCTTCTCCTGACAAACTTCGTAAGCCCTTTTACAGTAGGTTTTGGCTGCTTATTTGAGAGGATGGAGCTTTAGAAACAATCACTGATCAACTAACTTAGGTATGTGTCTTTAAATGAGTGTAAAACAACAGACTAGGAGGAAGTTCAAGGGTGCTGGAAAATTTATTGTGCCGCCTTTTGCTTTCTATTTTTTTATTTCTTTTTTTTAATGTAAATCCTTATCCCAGATAGTAAAGAGGGCCCTGACCTAAGTAAAAACAGAATAATGGCACTAAAGAGAGATATTCTTCAAAGCACAATCAAGTGTCTGCAGATATTCTCAGCTTAGCTGGAAACTCCTGCCTTAGAAATTACTAAATTTGAGTGGAATTTTCACAGCTCATTTTAGAGCTGACATATATATGGACCTCTTCTTAGCCAGTGGTGGCATCCTTTTTACTGTTCTATTTTCTCAAGGCTAAAATGTGTCAAGTGTCAATGTCTGGTAGGTTTTTTTGTTCGGTTCTTATGTATCTGTAAATCCAACTCAATCTAAAGCCTGAGAGAAGGGAATTGGACTTTAAAAGCTATAAATTCAAGTAACAATCTTTTCTGAGTACCAGTTTGTGAGACTAAGTTGTTTGATGTGTACTGAAATTTAGTACCTATTCTAACAAATTAAATTAGGCATTGTAGAGTGTAGGATTTATCTAAAAGTGTATTTTGACAAAATGCATTATAAATGATACAAATTAAAAGGCTATTTACAGCAATACAGCTTGAGAGCCCCCCAAAAAAACATAACTAGAGGATATAAAACTCAGAAAAGTAAATGCTGGCAAAGTATTAAAAAATAACTTTTAAAGAATCAGGGAGATTACAAATACTGTGGGGAACAAAAAAAACAAATCCACAATATTTGAAAGGAAACAATATTCAGCATCTCTGTTGTGGTTTCAGAGTTAACAAATCAAGGGGGGACAGATATTTGGTAACTCTAGGACCTTGAGGGGTCAGAGGGCAACTGGTATTCCCTCCCCGTCCCTGCCATACTCTATAAAAGGACAGGATGTTCAGGTTTTGTTCTCTTTTCTTTCTCATTCGGACTGTGCTGCTGCTGGGACCACACCTCAGCACAGCTGGGACTGGCTCCATGTGCTCTGCACAGTCCATCCCCGTCCGAGAGCTGGTTCTATATATGCTTGTATATCCTTCTTCCCTTCATATTCCTATTCCCTGTTTTACCTCTGCTACTTATTACATTTTGTTCATAGTCTTAACTTCCAATTTCGTGTGAGGCACTTCCTTCCTCATTCCCCTTTGTATCCTCCCTTGGGAGGGAAGGGGGAAGGGGAGAGAGGGCCGATACGAATCCTGCTCTGCGGGGCTTGCCCTGAGCCTTAAACAGAGAAAATCTTTTAAAAGAAGTGATGTAAAATGAAGGTAAATTATTTCAAAAGGAATATACAATGAAGACAGAATGTAAAAATGAACCACTCTTGTACTAAGCAATGAAATATTCCATTTTATATTAAACAGTTTTGTCTAGACAAAAAAATTCATACAAAGAAAAAAGATATTTCTCGAGCATTATAATATTCTTTGGAATTAAATCTCAGAGGTGAAACACTCCCTTTCAATTGTCCTCTCAGACTTCTCTAGCTAGGGCCTTGAATGACATGACATTACATTTCATTCCATTGTTGGGGTTTTTTTATATACAGCACAAGGACAATTAAATACTTTTGCAGTGAACATATTTGACATAGCCCTGAAGAACACAACAGTGGAGAGTCCTACCAAACTACAGTATTTTACTCTGAAGCTGCAGGGTGAGAACATGAATTCTGTAATCATCTCTTATTTCATTATTTTCATTGTTAACTACCTCTCCTCTCCCCACCTCCTCTGTCTCTCCCTCCTCATGTGCCCGTGCTACTGAAGTGGTATTGAATTTGTAGCTGCCTCAGGAGAACGGGGGAAGTGTCTTTAAGTAATTCACCATTTTCTAATACTGAGCAAATCCAAGTGCTGGTGATCCTATGGGAGTAATTCACATCTCCAGTTTGGCTAAATCATCTCTCTCAGTTACCGTTAACAAAATCCCTGCAAAGTTAAGAAAAATACAGCTTTCTTCTTAGGTGCAGATTTAAATAATCAGATTTAAAGAACAGGTAAATGCATGTCTTTAGCAGACCATCTGTAACTGCTCTGCTAGGATCCTCTTATGCTGCTCTAGGTATTTTAACTGATGAACAGAAATAATACCAAATGTAGAGATGTTACTGTTTGAGGATCATCACTATCAGAAAGAATTTGAGCTATCCTCTTGCACTCCAGCATGAGAGTAAAATTCCAGACACATAGACTTCACAGAAAATAAATATTATTTAATTGCTTGTTAATGAGTTTAATACCCCAGCACAGCACAGAAGAGACTGTGGGGGTCCTGCTAGAGGAAATGAAAACACAACAGTTTCATTGTATGTGTTATTTGTTGACCACTGTTATGCAGCTTCTGAATGGGCAAATCTCCTCCAAGTGCACAACAGTTGTCATTGACTTGCATGTCAGTGCCCAGTGCCCAGCATGTCAGTGCCCAGTCCCAGCACTGAGCTAAGTTGTAGAAGCAAGAACACATTTTTCACTTCAAAAATTGGCTGTTAAAGGAGCATAAATCAAAAAGGATAGACCAAGCAAAGTGTAGTTATGTGAATGACATATCAGACAAAGCATGATTATGTGGATCGCCTAGAAAAGTTATAGGAAATGTACTCCAAATGATACAACCTATCTAAAATGAACAACATGAAACCTGGAAGTTATGAAAAAGATGCAGTAACTGATAAAATGAAAAGTTATTACAATAGTATCTCAGAAAGTTAAGTCATAATCAAAAAGTAATGGAATCAGCCAGTTTTTAATCTAGCCACACATATCTTAATGGGAGTATTCAAATTCATGTATTCATAACTGATTAAAAATAACAAAAGAAAGTTTTTACTGATGTGCAACAAATAAAAATCCATACTAGTTTACCACTGGTAGATTTATTAATTAAGAGCCTAATCCAATTTTCATTAAAGTCAAAAAGGAATTCAAATTAAGTCTCGATATTTCACTTAGCAATTTTTTCAATTAACATTGCCAATATGTAAATTGGAAAGAACTAAACTTTATTTTTATGTTCTCATGGGACTTTGGAGGCTGTAGTTCCATTGTCTTTTCTTGTTAAAGCAGCACCTTAAACCTGAAGATATTTCCACACAGTTATTTCAATAGGTCATTCATCACAAAAAAACTCAAAACAATTTCAACATATAATAAAGGTCTGTTAGGGTCCTTTCTCAATAGTCCAGCTCTCAGTTTAGTGTGTGATCCAAATATAAAACTTTGTTATTAGCATGAGTGCTTCAGAGCTTTTTGTTGCAAAATGTCTTTGTTTTCAACAGCAGGCCTGTCACAACTATGGTTAGACTGTTGTATTATTCAGCAAGCATCTAAAACTTTTTCATCAAGTCTTTGAAAGGCAAATATGTTTTTATGGTACAATATTGTGACCTGTGTAACTGACTTTACACTCTCCTCTTCTGTTTTCTTAAAATTTTCTCACATGAGCACAGATAAGATGGAATATATTATGGAAAAAGAAGATCCAACACGTCCCCACATATAAGTTTATCAGAGGAACAGCCAAATATGTGTTAGAGTGAGTTTTATAAGTGACGGGAAACTTCCCTTATCCTAAAATTTAGAACAGAACTTTATATATGGAATAGATGAGTTCATGTAATAAAGCAGCTTATGTTCTATCAGTGTAGATGGGACATACAATTATCTTAAAATAGAGAGCATAAGAATATTTTTTCCATAGAAAAAATTCAATTTCTGTACATGTATTTAATGAACACTTAATTTAAATGGAGATTCAGAAAAGATTAAACTCACTTTATTTGGCTAATGAGTAATGCCATGATGAAGGTATTCAGCAAAAGGAAAACAGCTAGCATGTTTTTCAAGGAATTTTGAAGGGTTAATACACCTTCTAGTAAGGAAGGCACTTTCACAGGTTTCTGTGCACATCCTGTATTTAATAAACATGCAACTAGCAGAATTGTGTCCTCATGACAACTTGAGGAACATAGCCTTTTGTCAAGGTGGCTAGCAATTAAAAAAATATTTTTTCCTTTAGATCTTAATTTCTAAAAATCAGCAAATACATAGATAACCACAATTAAAGTCAATGTCCAAAGATAGTATCTTATGAGAAACTCTATGCTAAATCCACTGCTACAGAATACTGCATTCTAGACTGTTCTCAAGGCATTTTGAAGGCATCTCTGGTATTGATGACGCCAGTCTGCAGCCTCCAATGACAAATGTGCATGATAAGCACAGAAAATATGAGCTCAGAATACAGTTCAGAACACAATAGACCAGATATACATGATTATAATGTCAAGAGTTAGGTACATCATATTTACATGTGCAAACTCTGTATGTTTAGAGACAAACTTTTATTACATATCAAGTAAGTAAAAGTTGCAGTAACAGTCAATAGACACTGTTCCTGAACTTGTAGTTAGTATTCTGAAAGCTACTGATTTAAATCACCCAGACTGGCACCCCAAACTGCTGGGAATTTTGACCTTAAACAACTTCTGTACTGTTCCTTTAACTCAAAAAAATCAGTTATTTTGACTTTTGTGAGGCTGATTGAATTAATGTTTGTGAAGCAGCCCAGCATCCTAGAGAAAATGAGTATTTCTACCTTACAGCAGTGTTTGAATATTATGAGGCAAATAAGGCCATGGGGTATACAGTGAACAGTGAGAGGCAAATATAATATACAACTTACTGTTGGAGTACTGTCTGTTCTTTGTGTTTAGTGAGGCAGGGGTCCTATGTAATTCCAGTGTCATAGTATATTCAGCAAAAGAGGGCTGAATTAAGGTTTCCTGGGCAATCTTAATTCTGGAATTTCCTATCTTTTGAGTACTTGACTCTGCAACCTTAATAATGTTATTTTGTGTGTAATAATGTTATTTGTGTGTATGGTTTAAAGATATCAATCATTACAGCATCTAGGCAACACTGCATGAAGTACAAACAGTAAATCCTTCATTACAGAGGAACTTGCTTGCTTTCGTTGCTTCCTCAAGAGGAAATAATCCACAGCACAATGTATCTCACAGCATGCTTCCAGGAGCAACTGTGTCGTTAGTAAGACACCTGCAGAAAGCAGTCTGTTTTGAATGCTCCTTTAGATTTGAGGAGAAGCTTATCTTTAGCAGCAGCATGCTCCACAGGGAGAAACCCTTAACTGAAAGTACTCTGCCTTCACACCATCAGAGTTGAAGCTTTTGTCAACTCCAGTGTCACCATCAAATGCAATAGCTGCAGGAGGAAGCCAATGTGAGGGAGCAAGCTGGAGAAGCTGACCAGGAAGGCTAAATAGACAAACAGGTATTTTACGGTACTGCATTGAATTCACTGCAGCCTAAGTAACAACTCTACAGCAAATTATGATAGAGCTTATTTTCTTCTATCCATGGTAGCAGCTGGGTCACTGAACAGTAACAAGAAGCCGTAGCTCTGCAGAGCTTTCAGATTTCATCGGAGTACATTATAATCCATTTCTGTGGTAGTTAATTGCATGATTTTCTTTAGTTAGAACCTCCAGCAAAAATGTGACCGATATGAACCAGATGAAGTAGGACTTCTGATGAAAAGAAATACACAGCTTACTATGCTTTGTGAAGAAGCCCTTTAGTCCACAGCACACTCCAAAATGTGTCTTTAGAAATGTTAATCAGAATACATTGTGAGAAAGCTACCTGCCCAGGCAGACCCGCTGAGTCTGTCTCTGAGACAGGATGCGGGCAGGAGGGCTTTGCAGTCATGCCATAGCTGGGCTATGTGACCACAGAATGGTTCTCTGGCTGATGCTGGCTGAAAGGGAGGAAAGTTAGAATCCTCCTGCTTTCAGTAGGCCTGTGCCCGAGCCACATGCACATATACCAGACACACCGTGGTCAGATAGAAAAACACCACCCTTGCCCAGACCATCCTACAGGGTTTATTACCACCTGTAACGGAGAAAGATCACTGAGAGAACTCTGCTTTCTTTTTCCAGTGAAGATGACTTTAAGAACCACACAGAAGTTCAGATTACTGGATTCATTTTTAGTTGACTTCTTCCAGCAAAGGCAATGATGCCATGGAGATCTCCTTGTTACGTACTGTTCCAAACTCCACTAGGATCTGAAGAGTATGAAGTCCCTCATTCTCTCTCGTTGAAATAGTGTTATTCTCCCTGAACGAAACGTTCACCTACCTGTAACACTATCTTTCTCTTACCAGTCTCCAATATAGGGTATATAAAACTTGGGTTTTGAGAAAGGTATTTTAGACTTGTAAAAAGGTATGCTTTTATAATTTGATTTTTGCTCTTCATTTTCCATGAAAATTATAAGAAAATTTCTGTTTCTATGGGGAGTTACAGTCAGTCACTCCCTATGTCTAATAATCAAGGCTATTTGCAAGGATTATCTGCAAAGCAAGAACTTTTTTTTTTTTTTTTATCCCGAGGTTTACTACTTTATAGTGGATGATGAAAAATAACAAAACATTCAGTAATGAGTATTCTCCTTTTTTTTATAATTTCTTTTTCACACCTGGAATACCAGAATTGCAGCATAAAAGTCAGTATCATTTCACTTTCACCCTCCCTTGCACACATTTTTTTGAGGCATGACAGCTGCAACGTATCTCAGGTGAATTGTATAGTGATCTGCCTGTAACTACCAAAGAGAGACTGATGTTTCTAGTGAAAAGCAAACAAAACAATACGATTTTTTTTCCTTTACTAAAAGTTGAAAGAGCAATAGCACGGTCTTTTTAATACAGGCAAAATTACAATGTAAGAGCAATTTATTTTGCTGTGCTACAGTCCACCTTTTTTCTCCAAGTGGTGAATTCTTAAACAGAAATGCAAGAAATATAAGCTATATTTTATTGTTCCCTTAGATTTCTCCAGTGAAAAAAAAACCAATAACCAATCAATCAAAACTAACCAACAAAACCAGAATAAAATAAGCAGTTCCACCTTTGCTGAAATACTTAATTCTCCTATTGGCAATTTATTGATTCTTTCTCCTGGTAATGAAAAAGATTAAAATTCGAGCCCAGTAAAACCATCTGGAGTTGAGACAAATGCTCCTGAAGACTTTAGTAGGAAGCAATGATGTAGAATATTCATTGCCAATGTAGATTGAAGCTGAGGCTGAATTGAAGTTGTTGATGAATGTAAGGAGAGAGCTGCATGATAACATAACTTCACAAACCTATGTAATGGGAAGCTGCCCACATCAGGTAGTGCTAGTGGGTGGGCAAAGCAATGTTCTCTCTTCTCCCTCCACCCTCTACATCAAACTGTGCTGGGTCTGCAACATCGAGACAGCTGAGCTACTCCTTGAACAATTCCACAGATGCTTTGTCACACATTTCCAGGCAGACATTAACTTCATACACCTCAATGGACATTCTTAGGTGGTATGGTAGAGAGAAGAAAAAGATGCTGTGAGTTCTTGTCAAATAAACATTACACAAAATGTCTGTCCAACTAATCCAATAGGATTTTCCAACGATAATAAATCTGCCTACTGCTTACATGTCTTCTGATAAAACTGGTATGAGTGGCCTACATAGAATGAATGGGAAAGAATTGTTTACCATTTCACGCAATACAATTCAATACAATACAATACATTTAAGGGTTACGCATCTAAAAGAAAGAGCCACCGTTGGCTCTCCTTTTGGTAACTGAGAGCTTCAAGAGAATAATCCGTTTCATCTTTCCTGAGCACCTACACTAGCAGAAGCTGTATAGCCCAGGTGGAGTGTAACATTTCTTCCATTGACCATATAAAAAAGAATTTGTGGTGATTGTCTTAGATGACTTTTAAAAGCCTGAAAGAGGTCTGTAGTGCATGAATTCTGAAGTTACCAGGGTCCTAATAAGAGGCAACATGATTTATGTTAGGTGTTGTATCCGCCACCTTAGGATTAATCCATACGTAACTTAAAAATAATGACAAAGCGTTAACCTTTGTTGAACATTCAGAGTGCTACAACTCTGGCTGAATAAAAATTTTCTGATCCAAGATGAAATCTCATTCTTGTGCAAATTAAAACATCAATATCATTTGTAACACTAAATGCAAAATATTGATTCCCATTTTGCTGGCACAAAAGTTTAAATTAATTTTAAAAGAAAATAAAAGAATCCTACAGGGGGAAATGCTGTTCTTCGAGAATTCTACTATTTACTCTTTGTGCCACAATGGTACAAATAAATCTTCATTATGATTATACTACTGAGCTAGGTACTGCATAAATTTGTGAAAACAGATTCTCTCATCTGCAAAAACATAAAACTAAGGGAGAATAATTACAACTAACTTTTCCTCATCTGATGAAATNTTGGAGTTTGTTTCCGCATGTCACATCACAACATTTTTTTTCAAATTCAATCAGATGGATGTGAAAGATTGCATATAATAGGTATTGCAAAGTCAGTATCTTTGTCCTTTTAAGTAACATTATGGATAGTCATGAGCACTTTCAAATTTTATATTCCATAGTTGACTTTGAAGTAATTTTTCTCTCTCATCACATCAAGACAAATTCTGGAAGGTGGCAGGTCTCTCACTTTTTTTTTTTCCCTTACCTCTCTGGAAACAGAAAGTAGAGAGGAAAAAACATGACTCTGAGGAGGTTAGTTTTTCAAGTTTTCTCCTTTTTTGTCACAGATCTGCAGGATTACATTTGAGCATGATTATAGGGATTTACTTGCCTGCTGCTGAAGCTCTTGGGACTTTCATGGCATATAAGGCGAAAAGAAAATAAACAAGGAACAAAGAAGAACCTGCAGATAATACAGGAGAATTCTGCAGAAACCTGCACAACTTCCAAACCCTCAGCCTAGGTCAGAAACAAACACAAGACTTCGTATAGCAAGCATTTCTCACTCCTTTTTTGTTTGTTTCTTGAAACACAAAGGATCAGAAGAATAGTAAAAACAGCCATGTACTTGAGGTTGATGGAATAAAGACTGACTTTAACTAAAAACTGCAGAAATTATAGCTATTGCATTCCATTGCTGGTAATTACAGCTTAAAATAATACCATAATCATATAAGAAACTCACATTTTTCTAATAATTTTGGAAAAAAATTACTGTGTATCTTTAAAAAATCCTAAATATTAAAAATTAACTCCTGAACTAGTTGGATTTTTTTTTGGCTTGATGACATCAAAACCTTTCAATCTTTACTTATGGACTAATGAATATGTTTGGTTTGATTTAAACAATATAAATAAGAGGTTTATCCCAGGTCTTTTGACTGTCACATTGTTTTGTTCACAAAATTGCCTCATTCTCTCTTTGCTATTGAAAGAGAATTGTAAGCAATGGTTAACACACTACAATATTCATAGTACGACCAAAAAAAAAAAATTGCTTATATAACAGTACTGCTCAATTTGATACATGATTTTCATTTTAAATGTAGAAAATATTATTAGCAGATAGAAAAGAGTTAATCAGCTTTTAAATTATGTTGATTAATAGTCAAAATCACCAAAGGTAATGCCGTATCTTCAGAACAAGTATTTAATGTAGTTTAATTCATTGCAGTTCCTGGGTGAATAGCCCTTGCGACCCACGACATTTTCATTACTGGATGAATTCCTGAGACCTTCCATCTGTATCAATACGAGATAGCCAACTTTCAAAACTATGTTCCTAAAACTCAGCTCAGTGCTGCATAATGCAGAATATGTTAATCCAGCCAAATAACAAAAGGCAATCAGAAGAGCACACTAATATTTAACAAAGCAAGGTGCACTAAAAAGAATGAAACCAACTTCAGCTGCGTTAGTCATACAATTACATTTCAATAATGACTGGATGTTTTGTTGGGTCAGATCTAACAGCTATAGTATCATACAGATACCACTGAGATTAGGTACCCAAATACGTCTTTCCATCAACTGAAACATGAAAACACATAAATTGTCAGCTTTTATTTTGTGAGTTTGCTGTCTTGTATCTTCTTCTTCCAAACTTGCTAACTGTGATAATGGTTAAGTAGTCTTGTTTGCATTTTCTTCTTTTTTTTCCCCCCTTTTAAACCTACCTCCTTTAACTGTAACACTGCAGGAAGCATTTTTTTTTTAAAGCGTTGTGCTTTGTCAAAAACGTAAATGTCCTTTTCCTGAGAAATCCCCAAATTCTATAGGTTCTAGATGTGTACACAGCCAAGACATTTCTTTTCAGGAGCCCTTAAATATAAGGATGATCATCAGGTATGAGAAAATTCATTTGGAAAAGTACTGATGATACAGAAATATTTTTTCCATGTTGTAACATGAATTTGAAGATTCTTTACCTAAGTATTGAGTTACGCGTGAGTACGCTGTGAGACAGCCACCCTCGAGGCATAGTACAGCTGAAGGTGCAGAGGAGTCAACTCCCAGAAAAGTCATGATTTACTGCTGACCACACCTACAGAATGTATAAAATGTCAGTACAGCACATCTTAGTGTGGGAGAGAAGTACACAGCCAAGCAATGTTTCCTTTAACAGCTCTTCTTTTCCATGGTTTATGGCTGCTGTATATTCCCACTGAGTTCAAATGGGCTTTTTTTTTTTTTTTTTTCCAAATCAGAATTATCACGCTAATGACATTTACAAGCCAGCTGCTGTGTATAACTCCTCCAGAGGAATTCTGTGGAAGGATTCCAAGTCCTTATTTCTTTACGTATTTATATATATATATACGATAGAAGTTACGTGTTTGTGGATAAGACAGAGCTGAAATGACTTGCATCTAGATGTCTTTTATTGCCCACAGGGAAAACCTGGACAGAGATCTGGGCTTCACTACTCCATTTGACTCCTCTTAGACACTAGCACTGATAAAGCTTACAGGAGGGAATGTGGTCTTGGTATAAGATTCCACTAATGTCAATAGGGTACATCACATGAAGACACATTTTATCTTCTAAGTGTATAGGCAAAAAGTTCTAGTAGAGCTACTCGTAGCATGGTCTGTTTTGTGGGAAGAATAACAGATTGCCAAGAGATAAGGTGGAAGAACAATGGCACTTCAGATAACCTTTCACACAATTTCTAGAGGGTAGCAGCCTCTTACTACTAACAGCCTGACAGATGAAAAGGTGAAAGGAATCAATACTTTCTGATGTATTTCTTAGAAAATGAACTCCTGGTCTTTGATGGACACCTTCAAAGTATTGTCTGCGAGTGCCGGATCTTTTAAAACAAAAAACTTAGGAGGAAAACTGTGATAGCTGAGGAGCATTTTCAGTTACTGAGAAAGTTTGTTCCTCTGTCAGAAAAAAGCGTTGTGTTTCAAAGGTATTCAGTGAGGATCTGTACAAACATGTTCACAGTAAGCAGTCACACCCTGCTACACAGGGCTTACAGCATGAATCAGAGACGGAAACACAGTTTGAAAGTTTGTCCTGTGTTTTTTTTTGCAGAGTGCAGCTATCCCACAATAGATGAAAAATTATGTGCAAACTTTTCTTGGGAATAAGCTTGTTTCTGTAATGTTTGGCTTATCAGGAAATAGTGCCTTTGGGATATTACTCTTCCTGTTAGTAAATCCCAAGACAAACTTCGCAGCATAATGAAGCACCTATTAAACACTCTGTCAAGGGGAGAGTAAAAACAGATGACTGACCATCTACAGGAAAGGATGGAGAAATGAGCTAAAAGAGAAAACATTAAACATTAAAAAATGGCAAAGACAAAGTCAACTGTAAATCACACAGAATCCTATTTTAGCGACTCTAGAGTTAGTCTGTAAGTACTACACTTAGACATCTGTTGGAATCTTTCTGATAAAAATTAAGCTTGTGTTATTTTTCAAATTTAGATATTATGAGAAATAGATTTAAAGCAAAGGATGTTTAAAATTTGATTCACTCCCTGATNTATCATGAGTTTATCTATTTGTTGAACAGTTGTTTGTAAATGACTCTGCAGATGAAAAGTTAGGCTAAACCCCTGACTGTCCTCATCGTCTTGGTTTCAAGATAAGAAATATTGCTGATAAACCTGTTCAAGAGTGCTCTCTAAAGAGAAATAAACCAATAAATGCCTTTGCAGATGACAAAATCAAACCAGAGAGAGGTGACATAATTTGTCCAAGGCCCAAAGCAGAAGGGGTAATAGTTCATAGTCTTCTCGTTTATGTGTTTGTCTGATTCACAGTTGTGTGTACAGCTTGGAATGGTACCGCAGAGGACAACTCCTTTAACTTGCACCTTAAGGACAAATTACGAAATTCAGCAAGGACAGACAAATGCAAATAACCCCTGTCAGCAGTTCAGGCTGGGGCCTGGCTGCCTGATGGGCAGCCCTGCTGAAGAGCCCTGGGAGATCCTGGTAAACAGTAAGATGAGCCTGAGCCAGCAGTGAGCCTTGGCAGCAAGGACAGCCAACAGCACCTGAGGCTGTGTTAACAGAAGCATGGCCAGTGGATCAGGGAAAGGTTTAATAGAATCATAGAATGGTTTAGGTTGGAAAGGACCTTAAAGACAATGTAGTTCCAACTCTCCTGCCATGGGCAGGGACATCTTCCACTAGACCAGGTTGCTCAAAGCCCCATCCAACCTGACCTTGAACGCTTCCAAGGAGGGCTATCCACAACTACTTTGGGCAACCTATTTCAGTGTCTTACAGTAAAGAATCTCTTCCTAATATCTAATCTAGATCTACCCTCTCTCAGTTTGAAACAGTTACCATTTGTCCTATCACTACACTGTCTCGGAAGAGTCCCTCCTCATCTTTCCTGTAGGCCTCTTTTAAGTACTGGGAGGCTGGTATCAAGTCTCCCCATAGTCTTCTGTAGCCTAAATAACCCCAAATCTTTCAGTCTCTTCTTCATAGGGGAGGTGGTCCAGCCCCTTTATCATCTTTGTGCCCCTCCTCTGGATCCACTTAAGCAAGTCCATGTCTTTCTCACACCAGGGGGCACAGTACTACAGGTGACATCTCACCAGAGCAGAGTAGAGAGGGAGAATAATCTCCCTTGAGCTTCTGGTTACATTTCTTTTGATGCAGCCCAGGATACGGTTTGTCTTCTGGACTGCAAGCACACTTTGACAGCTCATGTCCAACTTTTCATTCACCAGTATCCCCAAGTCCTTCTCTGCAATCCCATCATCCACCAACCTGTATGGCTGTGGGGGATTGCCATCACCCAGGTGCAGGATTTTGCACTTGGCCTTGTTGAACCTCATGAGGTTCACACAGACCCACTTTCAAGCTTGTCCTGGTCTCTCTATATGGCACCCCATCCCTCAGGCATGTCAACTCCAGCACTCAGCTTGGTATTGTCTGCGAACTTGCTGAGGGTGCACTCAATCCCACTGTCCACATTGCTGACACAGGTGTTAAACAGTTTATTTTCCTTTGTTTAGCACTCATTAGATGTTCAATATTGTTCCCCCTCCAAAAATGACAAACATTGATATACTGGAGTGATTTCAGGAGATGGCACCAAGATGTTCGGAGCTGGAGCAGTTGCCCTGTGAGTTGCCCTGTGCCCCTTAAGACGACACAGTTCTAGGGGTGACCTAAGGTAACTTTATTGAGGAGTTAGAGACAGGATCTTCACAGTGGTGTATCACAGGAGGAAGAGAGTAAATTGGAAGCTAAAATGAGTGGTTTGGAGTGGATATAAAGAAAAACTTTGTCACCATAAGGATAGCCTGGCAGTAGAGCAGGTTATCCAGAAAGAGATGGTGCAGTCTGCTTTCTTGGAGGCTTTCAGACTAACTGGGGTAAAGCTCTTAGCAACCTGCTCTGACCCCACAGCTGACCCTGGCTTGAGCAGGGGGCCTAACTAGAGACCTCCTGGAGTCCTTTCACACTTGAACTACCCTGTGATCCTATGACATTGACCACAACTATTTATACCCTCTGTGAACATTTTGTACTGGCAATGATGCTAGAAGTCAACTTACTCATAGCATGCAACATCCACGTTTTGTATAGTATTCTTTCAGACAAATGGAAGTGAAAATATAAGCTCAAAAATGTGAATTAATGTCTGTAAATATTGGTCAAGAAAATTAATGTTTTCTAATAGTTAGTATTATAAAAATGAATAATTAACATTTACCTGATGTTCCTAATAAACAATAACTTAAATTGTTCCATTCGTGATATTTTAGGGGTATCCCTTTCATGTCACTTGCTCCAGTTGTTGGGACTCTGCTTTAGAAAAACAACACTCTGTTGAAATCATAGCAAAAACCAAGCTTACTGACTTTGTCAGCAGCGTTCAGTACTATCCAGTTACAAAATACACTAGGGATTACTCCACGTAATTGTGGGTGCAGTATTGCTAATATATATTTCTGTAAATGCTCAACTATGTTGGTATTGCTTGTGAGGACACACCATTTATAATAACTTTGTTGTCTTTTTTATTATTATTTGAAGCAACACTTACAACATGTAAAATCCTCATGGCTAGTCTGACCTGATGCTTCAAGGATAATACGGATTTTTTTTTTTGACACAAATGAGCTTCATTCTCATGCAGTCCAAAGCTGCTTCTAACTAACACTGATGCCCATTATCAGAGAGAGTATCTCCCAAAATCTGTAGCTGGCAGAAAAGGTCTTGAATTTGTGCACTTCTGTTAGGACTAATTTCATATCACTCAGGCTTCTAGTTCCAAAACCCTGCCATTGTAGTCTTCAAAGATACAGCCCATGATGACATGTATAAGCAAAGATGAACTCTACCTGTTCAAATCTGCTAGATGGTGATTCAAACGCAGCTAATCCACAAACTGTGTACTTCCAGGGGTTTTATGACACAATGAAACCCTTTTCTACAAGACATGATGAAAAGAGTGGCTCTCTACTAAATCTAGAATTTAGCAGGTACATTCTCATATGGCTACTCAACATAACTGCCTGACTTTCAGCCTGATCATATCACAGTGTAATCCTGTACAATCTGTCAAGGACTGACAATAAGCCGCTGGTTCCAAATATATTTTTATGTAAGATAAACCCCAAAAGCTTAAATGGAAAACTAAACACATTCACATGATTACCTCATTGTCTTTCTTCTTTCTTTTGGTAGGTGTTCCAGAAAGCTACTAACACTGGTATAAAGAGGGATTAATTGACAATAGTAATGACCGAAATACAAGGCTACTTTTAAGCTAGGGCTTAAAGTGTCTTTTCACTTGTGGCTCCTATGTATTTCCTGTATCAGGCTGTTGCATACTCTACTGCTTAAAACTTTATATCTTCTCCTGAGATGACTCCAGGACTAAAATCTATCTCCTTTTGCTGCTGTTCAGTCAGCTAAACCAAGAAAAGCAGGAGTAAATATGTCACTTTGGCTAAGGATAACTTTAAAACTAACCTGATTCTGAAACCCTTTAATTAGTTATAGAGGATTGAACACTTGAGGAACCTAAAAATGAAGCAGCTCAGTCTTAAAAGTGTTATATTTCAAGTGATTCACTTCAGAATTAACGTGATGTTTGCACAAAAATTCATTCTTCTTTTTCTGTCCCCTTCCCAAAATTTCCAATGTCTATTCAAACACTGGAAACAAATCTGTAAATCATCTCCTTTTCCACTTGTGAGAAAACAGTAGCATGAAATACATCTAAATTTAACTCCTTTTCTTATGTGGACAAGTTTATCTACATGTGAACAAAGCTTTACAATCAAAGGGATTCTCTGAATCTCAAAGCAAGGACAAGGCACATTCTCTGTAGTACCTAAAGGTAAATTTATTACCCCTGTCACCCTGTGCTGGGATTTTTTGTAGCCATTGAGGAAGCACTGGAAGAAATGCAGTTTGCAATCTCTATATCCCAGAAGATGCAGATAAACAGCTAGCAGCCACAGTTTACAGAGGAAGCCCATGATAACAAGCCTCCATATTGCCCCTGATAGTGATGACTAGCAGAGAGTCATAGCATGCATCTTCTCTGCAGAGAAATCTAGCTCATGTTCCTGGACCCAGAGGGCCAAATGTTGCATCTGAAATCTAAAGTACCATGGCTTTTTACCTGCTTTGCACCCTGACAAGCACAGGATACTGTAATGTAGAGAATTCTCCTGAGCAGTTAGAAAGAAAAATAACAATGGATGTTTTAATAGAACTGTGTGACGTGTAAGCATATTTTTATGTTTTCCTCCAAGAAAGATCTGCCTCACATCTGACGCCTTTATTGCCTCTGGTTGTCAAAGTATATGTATTGCTTTAAGTTGTTGTCCTTAGTATCATTTCTATTCCTTATCATTCCTCTTAACTGTAGATTCTTCAAGCTTTGAGAATTGTGTTTATCCAGGGAATGATGGGGTGCTGATATGAAGACATTTGTGATAATCAAAACCCTTCTGGGTTCCTCTGTGGTGTGATGACCTAGTGCTCTACTTCTGCCTTCTTTCCTCCCAGCACCACCTGGACACAGCACTGTCGATGGGAACTTTGGAACGTGTCAGGAGTCCTGGTAGCCTAATCGCACACATCAAACTTTGCATTTGGCAATAAAACCAGCTGCAACGGTGTTGCTTGACGTTTTCCTCCTGGTAACCAAATATTCTACAATTAGAGATAAGAAAGACCCTATATAAGCATTACTTAATAAGAAATAGATTTTTAAGGTATCTATAACTCAAGCCAGTAAAACACAATAGTATTAAATGGCCTATCTGTGGCCATGTCTCCTTACACATGCTTTTTAAAACGCCTGATGCATCATATTCTGATGGAGAGGAACACACGTGGAGGGGAACATTTTAATTTTAACCTGTGGGAGTCCAGCCCCACATAGTGGGCAACAGACTACACATCTGTAGATGCCAAAAAGTTTTAGGTAATAACAGAAAGAAAGTTCTGTTTTCACTTCACAGATTTCTATGCCAGCTGAAGATCAGAAGGAGCATTGATAACTTACAGCTTTTTATTTGTGTTCACTGAAGTAACCCTGGAAGAGTTGACAAGGTATCCAGGGACATAAGACTGTGCAGAGGGATTCTCAGAAGCCATTGCAAACCACTGTAAGCCATTATTTTGCTCAGTATACACAAAGTCTTATGGTCTTACATTTTTTAATGTCTTAAACCAGATTTTGGTCTTAGGTGCATTGGGATATAAAGTATTTGCGTCTGCTCATACAAATTTTTGGAGAGTTGAATGTCAAGATTTTTTTTCTTAAGTATTAATAATAGCTATATGCATATTTCATTAGAGGTCTTCATCAAAGCCGTGAAGTGTGTATCAAAGGAAACTCTCTTTCCTGGTGTCATAGACATCGCACAACCTTCATCAGACACATTGCTAGAATGGGAAATCCCTGTGGGAAATAAGTCTGGAAAGATAAAACAAAGGTGATGAAACAAAGAGATAAAACAGGGACAAATAGGAAGAAAAAAACAAACATTTCCCCATTGCTATTCAGATACCTTTTGTGACTTTGTTCAAAGCAGCAGTCTATCAGTGGTTTCTTAGGTTTCTAAAAAGTAGTATTTTTTTTCCAAGAGAAACATAAACATCTGACAGTGAACCATACTTACATGGAAACATTTTCTATGGGCCCTCAAAGCATCAATGAGATTTCTTTCTGTGTAAACCATCAGCTATGTTACAGATGACATCTAAAATTTGTACATGTAAATCAGTTGAAACCTGCGCAAATATGCATGTGCTGGCCATGTGAAAAGTCCTGTTAGAATCAGTTGAGCCTCCTGGGGACTGGAAGTGCCAAAGAATCATACCTGGATCAGTGAAGTCTAACAATTGCGTTTGCAATGCAGGTGACTGGTAATGTTATGCCCACCAGTTTACATCCTCTTGGAAAAGGCTCCTTAGAGAGAAACAGTTCAGAGAAAAGGCAGGGGACTTATTTTTACTGAGGAAGAACAAGTTATAGAGAAAGAGTAAAAGACATAAAAGTCTGAAAATACTGAGAGGTATAGAGAAGATAAGTATTAGCATGGTGTTAGATCTCCCAAGAGAACAGGTCTCCTAAGCTCTTGCTTCCTATTTCCCTGATGACATACTGGTAGCAACAAGGGCAAAGAGAAGTTGTACCTTAGACAAGCAACTGTGCCCTTACACAGTTACTGTGTGAAAATGTCCCTCTGCCCTTCTCTGCACAGTGCTGAGCTCCAGTTTCAGTCTGCATGAGCCACTTGGGGGATATAGGCCAAGTACATGTAAGGAAGACGGCATCAGCCTCACTGTTCACACATGAACTGCATTAACATTCAAAATAAAATGGAGAAATATATTCAAATTTTCCTAGAAAATCAGGGGAAAAAATGATGGAAAATGGAAATTTAGACATTCTGTCAGAGGAATCCAGCTAAAAGTAAATATGGAAAAATAGTATGGAGGAGTAGAAAAATTACATCGCTTGACATGTTCAAAATCAGTAATGCTGGTTTAAATGATAAAATCACATGTACGGAGCAGTCCTACACTGCTGGAAGGTGACAAGATGACCTAATAGTTTCTTTCCACTTGCATATTCTTTGGCACTAAATTGTGCTACTACACACCAATTTTAGATATCAACAAATTCTATCACTCATTGAGAGACTGTAAGTGCGAGCAAAACTGAACAACCTGACTCTCCGATAACCTATTTGCTAATACAGAGTTACGTGTATGATTTTTCCAGTTGCTTGTTTTCTGGACAGAAGGTGTTTCTTTTTAAAAGCTACAATGGCTGTTAAGAGTAAGTACCTCATATTACAACATCAAAATCAGACATTCATCATAAAAAGCAAAAAATTAAAAAAAACAAGCAAACAAAAAAAAAAACAAACAAAAAAAAGTTAATGCTGTTGGTAAATGTCTAGGAAACTCTGCTGCACATGCATTTCCATACCCTGTATGAACCAGGTCCATGTGGGTCTTCAAGAATGAGGTAAAAAAGTGGCAAAAGGAAGAAAAGTAATAACTTTGACTGTCTTTATATTCTACTACCTTTAGGTGACTTATTATCCCTAAGAATACTGTGCAAGTGACAGATGTAATTTGACCTAATAAAGTTCATTTTGCTGCAAATAGATGTTTGAAGGAGCACTGTAGCATTGGGTCTGTTCAGCCTGGATAAGAGAAGGCTCTGGGTAGACCTTATAGCTACCTTCCAGTACCTGTAGGAGGCCTACAGGAGAGCTGGAGAGTGACTTTTTATTAAGGGTGTGTGGTGACAGGACAGGAGGCAATAATTTTAAATTAGAGCAGGGCAGATGTATGTTAGGTATTAGGAAGAAGTTCTTTACTGTGAGGGTGGTGAGACACTGGAACAAATAAGTTGTGGATGCCTCATCCCTGGAAGTATTTAAGACCAAGCTGGATGGGGCTCTGAGCAGCCTGGTCTAGTGGGAGGTGTCGCTGTCCATGGCAGAAGGGTTGGAACTAGATGATCTTTAAAGTCCCTTCCAACTTAAGTCATTCTGCGATTCTATGATTCTATGATTCTATGAATCAGACAACCTCAGAAAAATGGCCAACGGAAGTCAGAGGTAGAGGATCATTTTTCAGTTTTAAATTTTAGCAGGAGTCTCTTCTTTCAGCAGCAGCTGATGGCTGGTAACAAATAAATCTATTTGTATCAAGCAGATTCTTCCTGATTGTTTTTCTTTCTCTGAAATAGAGATAATTTCATGTTCTTCCTACATATGCTAAGAAGACATCAACATTTACATTAAATCCTCTTAAATCAATATAATGATATTGCATGTACAGCACAAATGAAAGATGAGTTCTCATTAAAGTATTAGAGCCTGTCCAAAGTTTTGTGGCATCCTCATTAAAATACAAGGCAAGTTGAAACATTTTTTTCCTCATGCTTGGTTTCTTCGACATTTGCATTCTTACCTCAAATACAGCAATTGCCTAGGGCTTTCCTCAAATGATGAGGACTCTTCATCCATTTTAAGTATTTATGTGGTCTCCAGAGACTTCCTGCTTGAGGCCAGAAGTGAGAAAGAAGATATGAATTCAATATTCAGACCTGAGGATTGAGAAGTGGCCAACCTATGGTACAATTTCCTCCCATGTGAGTAAGAGAGGTTGGGTAGAATATGCAAAACCAGCGTGTGGCTACTGCATGAAACAAACCCCTTTGTAGTCTAAAAGGTTATATAGGTTTAGTGCCACTGCAGTCTTTCCCAGAAAAGTACACATCACCTGTCAAAGAGATTCTATGTTTGAAAATAGGAGAATTGGTTTTATTTTCACATTGGCACAGGAGATAAGATAGCTTCATTTACCAGCTAAGTCTGATATTAGAGATATCAGGGTTGACTGTTCAGGAAAGAAACTTCAAGATCAGATTGAGCTGACAGCAATTATATCCACAACTCTCACCTACCTGTATAGTAACATGATTTTCTGACATTCTTCCTTTTCTTTGTTTCTGTTCACCACAGCTGTGTAGAATTTTTTTTTTTTTTAAGTATCAAAACCAAGGTAAAAATTGGGAAAATATTTTTGTTGGAAATTTGTTTCAAGAATTTGCTTCTGCTGAAAGATTAAAGTCCCAAGTTAGAAGGGACAGAGAGGTGTGAAAAGTCAGATTTCAGCTGCTGAGATCTGAAAATATTTCCATGTTCCAAGTAAAACATTGAAATAGTGACATTTGGACAGATAATAGTGCTTTTTTTTGAAAAAAAAAAAACATCAAAATTCAACTGAAGTCTTTCAAGTAGATCTATAGTAAATGTCAGGATTTTATTTTCTTTCCTTGGAGGAGAGTTGTTATTGATCATAACTTGCAATAACTTAATGTATAAACCATTTTATATGTTCTGCCATACAACTGAAGAACTAGCTTTCAGAACTAGTAAAAAAATAGTTGAAGTAATTTCTGACTGATACTCAATTTGATAGGCATAACCTATCTGGAATATTGCTAAAATATGCCAATTGGTTTACTTGTCAAGTATCTGAGCACAATATAAAGGATTAAAAAAGTCAAAAGTAACTCTGAATGTTCACTTATTATCACATTCTGAAGATGATTACAGCCTAGAGGCTGCCAAATCAATTTGAAGAAAAGATTGTAGTTTTCCAACCATTTGCTTTGTGTCACTCTTGCCAGACAAGGCACAATCTAAACACAGAACTCTGGATAAACTGTCTCTGATTACCTCCCACAAGTGAGACTGATATGCATTGCTCATGATAGGCACACTCACTTTTTCTCTATGAATGATGACATTAGGAGATGATTTCAGGAAGAAGAAAGCTCATAATTATTTTTAACAGAAATATAGTACTTTTGTCAAATATTAAAAAGAGTTGTCTTCCTCACCAGCTAGCATCTGAGTAGTTTCTTGAGTAACAGTTGGTTTTAAAAATAATTACCTGAGTTCAGGCTATATGATGTTATGAAACAGATTAAAAAAAATAAAATAAATAAATTGTGCAAGATCAATTTACACCTTACTATAGTTTTCCTGAAGTATTTGTAGCGAATTCTGTGCAATACTGTATTAATAGGTAACGTGTTTTCCTTGTCCCTGAGAACCTACAGCCTTAACGTAGCATATCAAAACATAGGATTACAGGACAAAGTAAGTAAGGATGTGAGATTATTACTGTGGATTATAAAGAGAGTAAACTTGGTGATATGTGTTTGTGGGAAGACTGTAGAGTGAGAGAGAAGAGGGCCTGACAGATGAAACCAGAAAAGTTGTTCTAGCAGTATGGAAGGAAGGAAGCAAAGCCACTAAAAACAGCAGGAAAATGACAGGTTTGGGAAGAACAAAAAGAACAAGGGAAGGAAGATAAAAGCAGGAGTGAGGTGATGAGATATGCAAAATTCTACACAGACACTTATAAAATTAAAAACACACCCTGATGTGTGCAGAACTTACCCATGCCTTCTTTTCACGCACAGATCACTCTTATGCTACCTGATAGTCCCATAGATATGCACTTCATTTCACAAATATAAAGGCATATAAAATCCACATCTAACTAACTTCCAGTCTAAATCAGATACAACCCTCAGATGAGCAGTGATTTATATACACATTGAACTTATCATGAGATATCACATTGATTATTAGCTGGGTTACACACCATTCTGAATCTTGACGTGTAAATAGCTACAGGTTGAGACCTCTGTGTGTATGCTTCCCACTTTATTTCCAGTCTATTGCTATGCCTATTACTAAGAACTTAGCTACCATTAAAAAACATAAAAGTGCACTGATGGTACCCAGTGTGAAACAGCATATCAAAGTGTCAGAATGTGAGATCTTTGGGTGGTGAAAGAAGTGCAGTGATAAAGTCAAGGAGCAGTGTTTGGAACACACTTCTTTCATGTATATTCAAGGCTGAAGATATTAATCTTTGGATAAGGGTTTTCTTTTTGTTCCATTTGGTTTGGTGGTCAAACCTATCTTGCACCAAGGGCCAGCTGGTGGCAGGATGCTAGTGGGAAAGAAATTATAGCAGTGGGCTTTGAGATCTTATCTGGAACGTAACATAACAAATGGTTTCAGATCTTGAGTGTGGGGAAAGTCAACTACTAGAAGATGTCTTGAGCAAGAACCCATCATTCTGGCTGTGTGGATGTGCAGTAAAATCTGAGCAGGGATTTGAAACCTTACGTAAATGAGTGTGGTGAATATTAACACAGACACACATTCATGTGGGTATACACAGTCTTTGGAGTAGAGACATACACACATGTAGATATAATAGTTAAAAGGGGAAATAAATAAGGAAAATAAAGTATAAACAAAGGTGGTCATCTTCTCAAGGCCACTTATATTTCATGGGTCTGATCAATACATACAGTGTTTAATTAATCTAATAAATCCTGTCACGCTTGAGTGGGTTTACATTTCTTTCCTAGCCATACAAATACAGCAGTATCCTCTGTGTCACTGGCCTGCTGACTTACTACCAAATAAAATTGTGCTGCTGGATGAATCTGACCCTTGGACTATCAGTGGGTCAGCTCTGTAGGGAATGAAGAAGAGGAGAATGCTTACTGTGAAGTGCAGCGGGGAGAACACAGGTGTGGTCTCTCCTACTTTCACAATGGCAACTCCTGCCTCTTGGATGAAGCCCTGAAAATTTGCTGAACATTTGCTGTAGCCCTGAATGCTCACTGAACATTTACTGAAGCCTCTGTCACAGCCTGCTTAGAATGTCTGGCTGCACTCCTTGCCTGTGCTGCAGGCGAGTGGGAAAGGAGAAAAAGCAATGCTGGGAAAGGAATTGCATCAGGAATACCACGCAGGAAAGTGCTTCTGAGGGCCGCAGTCCTCCTCTGCATGGAGCAGATAAGGGTAGATGGTTAGTTCTTTACAGCCTTACTCACCCTTGGCTACTTCCCAGACTTTTGCCACAGAGGTGGCTTAAAATGTCGTTAGCCTAGTACATGTTGTTCATACAGTGAAAACAAGCATGTTAAAGGTGTCAGTGTTACACACCATTGCTATGTCTTCCCAGCTTTTGAGCTTTTCTGGCAATTATAGGGAGGTACCTATGACATTGATTACAGGCACTGTCAAGTTTGCCACTTCCCTTCATTATATGTGTCAACTCTGTTACCCCACCACCAGAGGCAAAGGAGATAACACCGCATACTTGTTCTCTCTCATATCACCACATTACAGATTTTTGCATGCAGTTTGGCTTACTTAGAAGTGATGGTAGTAAAGGTCTGTTTAACCGGCCGTAGTAAGAACTGCAGTAGTAGGCATTAGAAGGGAAGACTGCAGGTGCAAAAGAGCTCTTATTCTAACCTGTGTAAGATATTGTCTCCCACAAACTGACTAACTGCTTGTTTGGAACTTTTTAGTGTGTTCAGAATATTTATTTGGAGATCAGGAAGAAATGTGGCAGATAAGATTATCTCCAAGCAAGTTAGAGACACAGAACCATAAGATGTCTCTTCCAGAAATAGTAAAATTGGTCTAATGACTAATCACAGTGAAGAGTTTGGTACTAGAAGGTAGGAAGGGAGTGCTTCTGTCATAATATCCCTAAAAATTTCCTTAATATAAGTTCAAAAGTGAGCCTGGACAATTTAAGATTCAGGCAGCTGCTACTCGTTGAGGAAATAATTTCTTTAAGGCTTTGTGGTATCATTTTAGTTGGTAGTGGTTACACCACTAAAAATGACAAATATATCTGAAAAACATTGGCATTGCAGTCTGCATTATTATCCTGCATATCCAACAGGTTTCATGTAAATGCTTGAGGAGGGAAGTTTATAGGTTTCTTTAAGTAGTGTTTTGTTGCTTCTCTGTTCTCTGTCAGAGGATTTGGATAATATTGCATCATCTTGCTCAAGTAATGTCATGTTGCTGGGTTAGTATCTGGATTAGTATGTGGATTAAAAGCTGCAGAAAAGTCTAATAAAGAAAAGGACATTGTCCACAGGGAAACAATGTTCTCTTTTGAATCCTGTTCAAATACTCTTATGTGCCAGCATCATGACATCCATGATTTCACTGGAAGTCACCTACTGTTGGAATTCAGTAATTTTTACTTTCTGTGTGCCTTTGTTTATAAATCAAAAATTCAACATGACTTATTCATATGATAGAGTGTAGGTCTAGGTTTGTTTGGATTTTTTAAAATTGCTGTAGAGTTACCAAATTCTCAAGCTTATTTCCTGTTAAACTTTGCTGAAGCAAGTATCTTTTTATGGCTTTTACTTTTTAAGGACAGTTATAGGTAAATTAAACAGGCTTGTATAATACAATTGGCAGGGGAGAAATTATATATACGGATGTTTTAAAACAAAAGATAACTTGATCGATAATATATATTCACCTGGTATATGTAATTTCTATGTAACCTGTATTCCGTTTTAAAAACATATGAGAAACTCATGTAGCTCTCTCAAATCCAGAGCAATTGCTATAGGTTTAGATATTTGAAAATTTACTGTTTGAAAAGTATTAAAATACATGACATTATATCTAAATCAGCAGATGATAATATCAGCAGGGTAATTATTAGCTTAAATCTATTATTAGTGTATTTAACTTTCCTCCAGAATTTTTGTATGTTTTAAGACAAAGCAGAATTCCCTGTTTCTGGAGGCAGTGAGGTCTTCAAAGCATGAATGAAGGCATGTAAAATCTTTATTACTGTCTATATTTTACTATATGGCTGCTCTAAAATATTCTAATGTGTTTAAGACAAATTGCTTTTCCTGAGCACAATAACTTATACAATATCTCATTAGAAGTGTAATATGTTCTGGAAACCCGTGCTAACTATGAAATTGTCAGTGTTTAATTGGTTGATGGACATTTTTAATTGAAATTATCTATTCACAAAAAGGCAATGTGTAAAGCTTATCTGAATTTCCTCATTTTTCAGTGTTAAAGGCCATGACCCAAAAAATCTTGTTTCTTTCCAGTAATTTTTTATTGCAAATAGTGACTGATTCTTCTGTCTGCCACCATCAATTTCCATTTTATACCAACTCCTGGGGAGCTCTTTTAGTGGTATTGCCCACATGCTAAACTGACAAAACCAAAATTTTTCTGTCTAGGAATATTTCTTTTACTTTTCTCAATGCTACCTGAGTTCAAGCTCCTGTTGTTTGCATTTGAATTATTAGCCCATTGTCTACATGACATTAGCAGCTGCAGGAGAGAATTTCAGGTTAGAGATTTATTTACAGTGCTGTTTTTGCTGTGACTGCAGATGGCCCAAATATACCCAAGTGAGGCTGCAAAATCCACCAGGAAAGACGAATAAATAGTTTAGAAGTCAACCAACACATATTGCTTCATGCTGCTGCACAACACTGCTAGCACCTGAGTGCCAATACCCATCTAATCCATTTAAAACTACCTTAGATACGTCTTTCGAGCCTGCAGCCAGCCTTCAGAGAGTGCAGTTCAGGCCTTTAGACAAAGTAAAAATAGTTCAGGAACTAACATGTTCAGGAGCTTGGTGAAGTAACCAGTGACGTCCTCAATGCAATAGCAACAGGCACACCTGAAACTGCAGCCTCATAAACAGCATTAAGCTTCAAGGCCATTTCATAGGTGTTAGACTGAAATTCCAAATCCCTACTTATTGGGAAACAAACAAAAGCAATAATTGATATTGTATGATTCCCTAATTGCAGTGGAATTGATCTCACATTGGTGACCAGACTAGTAGTTCCTTAACAGAACTCAACTAGAATTCCAAGTCAGTTACTACTTTAATTTGATCAATGGATTAAATGAGACAATTCTGAATAATCGTATATCCAGTCTTTTGCCATCATGATTTATTACATGCAGCCATGTATCTCTGTGACTTTGACAAGCACAAACTCTCCCCCTTGACCTTTAATATTAGAAATTATGGGTGTGTAGTGAATTGCATACTTAATACAGATTTTTCTTCTGACTTATTTCACACGAATGAAACCATAAAACTTAGAAATGACGAATGGTCATTTGAGAGCCCAAGGAAAATGGTAGCTGACTGTTTTCTGTTTTCAGAGAAAAATTCTGCCAATAGTTGCCTGTGCAAACTTTACATAATTCTCTGAAACAGCAGTGTAAAGTGGGAAACACTCTGTATGCCAGAAGTATTCTTTCTCTTTCCTTTACCGCATACAAATTTCACTTGCAGAATAAACTTATTTCTTAATGGATGAGCAACACTCAAACATTACTTCAGCCTAATGCAAACAGTGAAAGCCATGTAAGTTTCTACCAATCTAAAATTGAAACACAAAATCTTTTTGTCTCATAATGCTATTGGATAGGTCACCTACTGGCCTTTGTAGATATATGAAATCTCACTCATCTATGATATCTGAACCAGTGAGACATCTTATACCATATAAAGTGTCAGCAAACAGCACTTTTTGTCACCACTACAAAAATAGTTCTAAACTCTTACAAGCATCCAACAGCCTTTTTACAATTTGCCCTTCAAATGCTTTAAGTTTTGATTAATATCCTTGAGCTTAGACATGCTGCTACTTTGGAGATGTTTCTTTCAGTTTAAATTAAGCTTTGTTTCTTACTTCGCAATACTGGAAAAAAAGAGAATTTAAACCTACTCACACAGTATTTGCACAAGAGATCACAACTCAGGGAACAAGTGAGACTGTGATTTCACCGTTCTTAATTCCAGATGTGTGTTACCACATTCCTGAACAAGACAGACTTGTCCTGGGTCACAAATGGGTACACAATCATACTGCAGAGGATAAATGGGCAGGCAGCCACAAGACACAATGCACTGATTTGGTCAGATTAATGTTTTTAGCTTTGGCATGATGCCAGCTACAGGAAGACAGAGGATAACATATAGTGAATATCTGAATTAAATTCCATACAGCATTTGATCTATTTAGCAAATACTAGTGTCAGTTCATTGCTATGCCATCATAGACAACTAGAACAAAGTTTCACAAATCTCTATACTTAAGAATAGCCCTTATTTGTGCTGACTTGATTTGAAATTAATGAGAATATTCATCTTACTTGGGCAGGTAATTCTGTCTTTCTTTCCTTGTGCCTTTTAAGAACTGCAAAAGCAGAAAGGTCATAGCAATCACTTGATCTCAAAATTCTATATTTACAAAATAACAACTAATCAGTATTTCAACACTGCAAAATTATCACAAACAGATCTTTGAATAAATGTAAAACATTTCTATGATATTTGAAGTTCCTTTTAATAGCAGTCTTATATTAGTTTTTACCAGTTCTGGTGTAAATCAAAGTGTCTGCCTGAAGTGCGATAAAAGATCACTCTTCTTTTTATATGCACTGACAATTTCAACCATTTTCCAAAACCCTTGAATTTCTGAAAAGTTAATTTGACAAAAGGGAAAAGGCTACACAGATACTGGACAAAGCCCTAGTGACTGAATGAAGTACCACCTGTTGTCTGCTGACTCTTGCGTACAGGCTGTGTTGTTTACTCATTGGATCATTAGTTTCTACTAATGAATTATGTTATTTGAAGCAGCCAGGCAGGAAGCTGGAATACCAGCACTGAACAACACAACCTGTTGGAAACATAAAATGCTTTTACAAGCCCATGTTCAGCAGCTGGAGGTAAAATAAGCTTTCTGACATCACATTAAGAATCTAATGGAATTGTACATCTATAGATTTGTACAGGCATATTTTAATTACATAAACCTCTGACATGGTATATCTCCAAGACCAGATGCAAGTGCAGGAATTTAAAGTAGCTGTCATAGAGAGGTAGTCATTCACATGCAAATTAAATTCTTCTCGTTTTACTAAAGGTCTGTCAAAAGACTTGGATTGTGATAATCAGCCCAGATCTCCAGGTTTGAGAAAAATCCATAGCACAGAAGTGGCTCTAGAGGCCCTAAATATTTTTCCAAGCTCTGTCTTATTTACAAATTACCATTCTTGGGCAAAGTGGTTAAGAATAGACCAATGCTATGTTCCAACAACCTGGCATTCCAGAAATGAACTTCAAGATCCAGCAAGTTGTATCAACCAACATTCTGGACACAGTTAGTGTTTCTGACCCTGGCAAAAGATTAAGGCAGCTCTGATGGTTGTAAAAGATGGAGCAGTCAGTAAACACACTAAATTCTTCAGGTATTTTAAGAACCTTTTAAGATCAAATATGTAACTCTGTAGTTTGTAGTATGACATTTCCTTTTATTAACCCTTCCTACACTGGACTCTGAATTGGAGATGGGACCAAGCTTGGCCAAATCTTTAACAGTGGCAGAGAAAAAAAACAACTCTCTATTGTGCAATAACTCAGATATGAGCATGAGCATGCTGATAATATCGCTGTTTCTTATCAGTCCTAGGAGTGGGCTTACCTTCATGCTGAATAATAGCAATGATAAGAGTGATCCCATAAGACTCTACAGAGTGCTGTAAAAGCTGATTGCCTATTATCAGGCAGACTTAGCGATGCATTATTTAGAAACACACAAAAGGAAGGATATCACAGGGTATTTGTGGAAAAAAGTACCCCTTCTAGCTTCCTTCTGGATTGTCCTCCCTTCCCTCACACACATCTTCATGCAGGAGCACAGGTTGCTGGGGACAGGAACCAACGTTGCCTGGCCTATATTAGGTCAAACAAACACAACAGTTAACTTTAGGGCACATTGGAGCTACTCTATGCAATTTAGGAGCACAGATATTAAATGGAAATCTGGAAAGAGATGAAGAAGAGCTTGGTTTAATCTTTCTTAAACATCATGCAATAGTGACAGCTTTTTGCACAAGGAAAACCAAGCTATACTCCAAAACAGGATGTAGTGATGGGTTCAGAGAAGAGCAATCCTTGAAATCAGGTAACAAAGTCCTCCCCTCTATTTTTCCTGAGATTGTATGTTTCAGTATAGCCCCTGTCCTGGAGAGTTGCCAACAGCACCATGTAGTCATGGTATTTTGGAGACGGAATAAATAAAAGGAGGATTATTATATGTAGCAACATAATGTTGTGTTTTAAGGATAGAAAGAATAAGAAATTGTAGGAAAAGTTTATGCCAAAGATAGACATGCTCTATGTACATAAGTGAAATAACAATGAGAAAAAAAGATACAAAATGCATGTTCCTCCATATAAAAGACCTTTAAAGATGTACATAAAATGTACAGAATCGTAAGACACAAGAATGTCAGATGCATTTAATATGGCTACTTATGCAGAAAAGTAGAGAACTCTAAGAAAAAGTGAAGTAAAACAAAATTGCTAACACTTGAAGTTGAAAAAAACTTTTTTTTAAAAGCATCATAGTAACAAGATACAAGACTTTATACAGAAACTCTTTCTCTTGAGAGGAAATTAAAAAGCTTGTAACTGATTGAAAATACTTACAACTCTGCATTCATTCCTTCATTTAAGAGAGAAAAAGCTTTTCCTTGGTGGTGTTTTCAGTTACAAGAACATAATTGCTATCACTCTTCCTTGTACTAGCATCTTTTCTGTCAATAATACTGCCAAAGGGAAGACTGCTTCCAGGCAAGTCAGAAAAGGTATGAGTGTCTTTCATAGCAGTAAGGTGTTTACATCTCAAAACAATTGAGACTGTTCGGGTGCTAACCTAATTAAGGGTGTCTGTCTCAATTTAAGTTTAGACTACGTGCAAGTTGGGAGAGTAGTTATCAACAGATCATCTTCTTCAGATCAGTTACTTTGGTTTCTGTTAAAGGTCACAAAAGTATTAGAATGTAGTCATTGTTCTTAAGCTCCATACTAATCTGTTCTGAAAGGATTCTTCATTTACCTACCTGTTTCCTTAGGAATTTCCTAATACACTGCTTCAAAGATTGAGACATCTTCCTGGCTTTTTTCCCCTTTCATTAGCAAATTTCCCATTCCTTAGGGTGACTACACTTTACTACAGTAAACACAGGTGCCAGCAAGCATCTTCCACAAATCCTAGACTTTGGGCACTATTTCCTCAAAGTTGGTAACTTAGTCATAATAATTGAAAAACTAATGTAAGTAAAAGCTTTTGGTTATTTCCTTTAGTGATCCAGTTTTAATCCAAAGTATCTTTAGAGCCTATTTTACTTAACAACTGGTCTGTCCATGATTTTCCTGTCTGTTAGTCCATCTGGTGTCCTCATCGCCTCTCCACCTCTACAGTACTATTGGTCAAATGCACACAAACCTGCAGATAACACTTTATCAAATTGCTGTGGATTTCATTAAAATTGGTTTCTGGAAGGGCAAAGAAACACAGATTAATGGTCTTCCTAAGCAAAAATCACCTATGTGCTCTGTTTCCCTGCCTGAGCAGTCTGGACAGTCAGTCAGGAGCACATGCTGATCTTGCCCTGACAGTATGCATAGTACGTTACAAAAACTTGAAGCATAAGGACTTCAAAAAGAAGCTGAGGTTATTGCATTAGGTGGAGCCTTACAGAGGACATACGTGAAGAGCATTACATGGGACACCAAAAAAAGTAAGAGTTGTAAGAAAATTACTCTAGAGTCATTCATAAGAGAGTAAGAGACCTTGGTTTTGATTCATGGAAATAGAGAATTTTCAAACATATGTCAGGATTAGTTTGCAGACTGACTGGGGTGCTCTGTTAAATATCTTAACCTCAGGTTCTCTTCATACTGCTGATAACTCCAACACTAAAATCAAAAGACTTCAGTATGGGACACTATGGCTGAATCAGTTCAAACACTTCTGTGATTCAAAAGGCCTCATAGATAGCTCTGAGTACAGACATCGCTGACTGGCATCTCCTTCAGAAAAACCCTAATTTCATTTACTTCCACCTTTGTCAAATGTTATCTGGTTGGTTGGAATCTCTTACCGTTGATAGCTTTCTTGTTGATATTTTTTTATATTCCCATCTCTGGACTGCCCAGTGAAGAAAGATGTCTCCCTGCGCTTTACCACAATGCAGTAACTCTGAGGAGGATGCAGCTAAAAATTTGAAACTCACATGCTAGCGGGCTAGCTAGCAGGTCGAGAGGAAACCATTGTGAGTAGAAGCATGTGGGCCCTTTCAAAAGGAACGGGGAGAAAGGGATGAAAGAGGGAGGGAGAAGGTAGAAGGATAACCGAGCCACTTGGTTATGCCACATGATGAGCAAGAAGCCACTGAGTATTAGTGGAAAACTGAGACCAGAAACAGAATAAGGCAGCTTGAGAGAAGATAAACTTAAAAGGACTTCAATCGTCTGTAATGGTAGAGAGTGGCATGAGTTCTGGTACTGATGGAAAACTGGGAAGCAGAACTACAGCCCACTGCTGGGACAAAACAGGAGAAGCAGAATAGCATCAGTGATGATCAGGGAAAGCAAACACAGATATTTCTACGGGCAGCCTACCTTGTTATCAGAGTGAGATAAATGAGCTGGCTCTAAAACAAGGTAATTGCCATTAGGTTACTGTGTGTAAGCTAATGTATCCATCTGAAAATTGGAGCTTGTTATTAGAGGTGTGTCACCATGCTGATATAAGGATACCACTTATCTGACAGCACAGGATGTGTGTATGTATTTTCTAATATGTGTATCATCACGTGGACATTTCAGATCAAGTGGTACTGGCTTAGCATCTCTATAAGCCAGTCCATACAAACTAACATGTGCCCAAAACTATCAGAGCACACTCACTTCCAAAGCCTTGAAGAGAACTGAAGCACCATTTTCCTCTTCTGGCAAGGCACAGGAGCGACACTGGGTGTACCTTAACTCTCAGATATAAAGCTAAAAATCCATTTGCTAAACATCCAATCTCAGTCTCTTTGGGCTGAGGCACAGCTTCAATACTGTTCTTAAAGTCAATAGGCTTCAAGTTGATTAAATCTGTGCTTGGAAGATAAAACACTGTGATAAAAGTATTACATGCTTTTAAAATGAAGAATGAGACATCTCATGTTAGGGGATGCTTTTGACAATTCTGACCTTAGTCTTTTTGCATCTTGATTTGTCAGTTATAAAATGAGGATAATAGTGGCGCTTAATTTTGCAGGGAACCATAGACAGCTAATTTTATGAAGCAGTGACACACCATGGTGAGAGCACAGCGCTATCATCCATGAACATAATAGACAATTCTGCAGTTGATGTAGGATTTGCCTGTTGGATGTTAAGTAAGATCTGATGTCAAATATTGAAGAAAAAAGAGATATGGAGTAACTATCTCTTTACTGAATAAGGCAGGTTTTCCCAAAGAGGGAAAAAACCCCAGTACCTACACAATCACACAACTAAAAGCTGTCTGATAAGGTGTATGCATAAGAAGAGCAAAATCAAATTTGCACAGGAGCTTTTATTTTGGCATTTCATACATTTTAAGCACCTGACTGCAATTCTCTTCAGTTTTGGATGGTTTCTGTAGGTAACTCTATTTTAATTAGAGAAAGAGTTTATTGCATAAACTAGATAAGCAATTTAAAAGTTTGAAAGCTCTGGTTTTCATACAAAGTGTCATTACAATTATTTTTATTGTCCTTTCTACCTTTACCATGTATTTCTTCTTCCTTTGTAAATATTTTTCTATTATGATAAAATAATTTATTATTTTCATTATTGTTACTGAAATCTTATCAGGAAGTTTAGGAGTTCATTAAATTAAGTAATGCATGAAGTAGGTGGAATCAATTAAATGAATGGAAAAATAGACTTCTGACATTTTATTAAAATAACACTTTTCATTCAAAAAAGATGCAGCTGGTGTTAAAAAACCTGTAAATGAGATTTGTTGTTCAATAAAACATTCTTATGAATTTATGCTCACAACAGTCTAACTTTCTGCCTAAGAGTAAAGTGAGTCTACAAGACAAGGAATTTTTTGTAGGTCACTCTAAGAAGTATAAATTTACTTTGGACATAAATTAATAACCATTGTATTTTTAGCCATTTACATTTCAGATGAAAAACATTCTTCGGTCTTAAATTTTTAGTGAAAAAATATCAGAATTTTGTTTGTTTGCTTTATTGGTTTGGGTTTTTTTAAACCCTCCAAGTCTTCCTGGGAAAAATCCTACAAAACCAAGCAGTATAAAATGTAAACAACTTTCCGTCTGAGGGAAAAGAAACAGAACGACCTGTATCTGTTCTTTCATATACATTGGTAAGGCTTAGTCAAAACCTCATGGGGCGATGGATAAAATGGTGAAGGATAAGAAATAAGACATATATTGATTGGAATATGGTTTTAATTGTATTGCAGAGTATTTAATGCAGACTGAAGTACATATGTATTCAGACTTAAATATGTTTACTATCACTAAAAGTCATTTTATATCACAGAAAATCCATCACAATTGGGGTACAGTTTCTGAAAGCTGCCCAGTGTAAAAAAATACACAAAAACATTGACCTTAATTCACTACAATCTTTCCTGCACTACAATTGTTCTTCCTCCTGCTAATAATTAATGTTAATTTGAAGAAGAATAATATTCCAAGTACCATCACCAGCACAGTCTGGACAAATGAGTTCGTCTAAATCTATGAATAAATGAATCAGATTTTCTTATGGAAAAAAACATCACTGTCATATGATTTCCTTTTTTTTCTTTCCCAATGCATGTTCTACGTGCCTCATTTTTTGTGTTATATTTGCTGATCTGAATATTTTAAGTTCCACCCCAAATATTTTAAGATCTATATGGATTACTTCCATTTCCAACTGTATTTCCATTTACAATAATTCCAGTAACTCATGGGAATAATCTACCTAGTTCCAGTGTGACAGCTCTCCTCAAAGTTGCCAGCCACTGCTACGCATTTCTCAGTGTTCTGGTTAATGCATGTCCAGAATGTATTTGCTAACAAAATAGATTCCAGTAGCTGCCACAAATTATAACACTGAATTAGAACTTTAATTTTACACTACACAAAATTAAAACTTGTATGAATCTCCTTTCTCCTTATCTTCATATTTCCAGTCTCAAAGGTCAAGATCATCCTTAAAGCTATGCATTTTCAGATATCTCTCAAGGCTTCTTCCAGGGATAGTGTGACTCCTATGTGTCAGTTGAAAACATGATAATGTCCACTGTGCTATTTTCTGCCTGGCAATGGAGTAAGAAGAATCTAGTCAAACAAATAGTCACTCAATTACTTCTTATAAATATTATGGATATTTGTTGCATCTGGCTTTCTATGATGCCTAATGTGAAATTAAGTCAAATTAAAACTTATAGACAAGGTACAGAGCCTTAGTGCTATGTGCATTTTTACATTTTATTGGACTATAGAGGAGTGCCTTCCAATAATAATGGATAAACCCACAGGAGAAAAGAGAAAATTTAGGATTTTTCAGGAGTAGCAGGCTTTATTGGGAAACTGAATGATGACAAGGGAAAGAACAAAATTCTGACAGTTGCTAAGAAGGTATGATACAACAATATATATGTACACATTCACGTAAGGGGATAAGGGAGATTACACAGGAGGCTATTAAGTCATTTGCCAATAAAATAGCCCTCAAGGAACGCTTTTGTTCTTATCACATCTGCAATTACTTGTATTGATTTTTCTTACTCACCCTTTTGTCTCTCACTGTGTTGCTTTTGACATAGGCAGCAGTTTCCCAAATTCAGGCCATGATTCAACACGAACCTCCTTCACAGAAAAAAAAATATTTCTGCTACGAATAATATAGCAATCAAATGCCTGGTGTTACTTCCAGTTTGGAGGCTACTGATCAAAATCTGTTGTTGTTTACTTGTCTTCCAACTCCACTACTTCTTTATTGCTTCCTACTACTAGGACATGCATAATTACAACTGGACATAACCTTGTAGCTGTTGTGCTTCCTGTGGGCGTGAATGTGTTGCATGCTGGTTCATGATGTGGAAGGTCATGAACACTGCACATTTCTGAGGTCACCGGAAGCCTTCCTTACTCACTGCAGTCTATGCATCAGTCTTATCTGATGTGCTCTGCTTGTGTCTCTGCTGAGATCTGCACTGTTTATTGAGGGCCTGAATGAAAGCTAATTGAAGGAAATTAAAATGGGAGCATTTTCTTTCATTTCACTGCAAATCACAGTAAATGAATACAGCTGAAAGGACTAGAGCCAACAGAGGATTCTACCTACAAACCTTTTGATCTCAACATCATGTGGGATGCAAGAGAAGGAATTCAAAGCTTCTGGGTGTTGATCAGGCTTATGAGTTAGGTGTGAAGGTGCCTAGAAGGACCAAGATCTGTGTATACACAGGCATAGAATGACAGGCACCCTGAAGCTTAAAAATGGAAAAGTAAAACCCTGTGGAGTCAATTTAAATAACAGTTGAGAAGGCCTTAGTTGATGAGCAATTTTCAACAGAGGTGCCTGAGGTCTTGTGTTAGTCATCGAAGTCCCTTGTTATAGTCGAAATCATTTTGGATACTTTATTCAGAGGCTGCTTAGGCTTTGATAAAAAATGAAAGGATAGCATTCTCATTTACAGGAGGTTTTTATGTTGCCTTACGTTTTTATGATATTCTGCCTCATTCTAGCTTGCCATATGTTTATAGTTCAGCATGACTGAACTTTAGATATTTTTTGACTTCAAAATATTTTTTTTCTCTATAAACAATTCCATTTTAAAACAAGTTTAATTCTTGGCAAGGTTAGCGGCCAATTTCCATGTAACCCAATCATTTTTACTGGATTACACTTTGGTCTATGCTTTTGATTTTTTTTGGTCCTGAGTTGAACTACTTTTATACATTTACTAATGAAGTACGAGTCAGATTAGAATTCCCACTTAAGTGTTAATATATTTGTTTGATCAAAATTAATTGCAAGCACATGATGTCTCATAATAGGTAAACGTAAGATGATAGCTCAAATACACTTTTGGGCCTTTGTCACATGGATTAACAGTTTTCCATTTCAGATTGCTGAAAGGAATGGAGAGAATCCACAAAAGTTTTAATTTATTAGTATGTTTTGCTCAAGATACTATTCAGGAACTTGACTATTTCAGATTAACCATCAAATACCAAAGAGGACTCCAATTGTTGAATTATTTCAAGGTTTGATGCACTCTTATAACCATATCAATGTTATTAATAAAGTACAGGAACTTTTCAGCTTGTTTGTTTGCAAATGTTTAACATAAAATTTCTCTCTGACATGAGATGGTCAAAAAAACCTCAGTAAAATCTCACAGTATTTATTTTACTTGACTTGCAGTTTAATAAGTGATAATGGTCCATACACAAGGAATCCACATAGCACCACAGCATAATGGTTTCAGGTCTAACTTTGTATTTAAACATAGTATGTATTTCTGGGCTTCAGAATTTCAGGACAGACCTTAAGGACATTAACAGAGCTAACTGAAGGCTCTTGTGTTGGGACTGAGCAGTCTCCATTACTCTAGATGTTTTAACTCCAAGACCAATTGAAGTATCAGAGAAATTAGCCATTCTGTTACTAAAAATATTGGTAGACAAAATCAGGTAATACATATTTTATGATCTCAAGCTATTACTTCTTACTATTTCTCAATTGTTTCTCTTATGAACTGGCAAACAACTCAGTTTCCTAGAGGTAACTTGTGCAGTGCTCTTATGTGCTGATAATATAAAACTCTTAAGCTTGTAAAAACAAAATTTTTACTTTCACCGGGTAATTCAAGTTAAACATTGGGGACTATAACACACAACAGGGAAAGAAGTATAATGGACAACTGCCTTTTAGCATAACTCTGGTGAGGACTTTACTGTTACAGGAGTAAACTCTGTCAGAATTACAACTGTTATAGAAAAGAGAGTAAGTATAGAATCACGGTATGATGAAAAAAATAGGTTGGAAACAGTTTTTGGAAGCCACCTACTTCAACCTTCCAGTTCAAGCTGGTCTAACTGAAAAATCAGAAGAGGATGGCCAAGGCCTTTTCCAGTCATGTTTCGAAAATCACCACAGAGGCGGATCCCACAGGCTGTCCGGGAAGCACATCCCAGTGCTTAACCACCCTCATAGACAGGAATTTTTCCGGTGCGCAATTAGAATTTCCCTTGCTGCAACTTGTGATTGTTGCGTCTTGTTGTCTCATTGTCACGGAGAGCACTGCCTAAGTGCCATCACAATGTACCTCCCTCCTCCCACAACATCACAGGGTTCTAAAAATCTTAAACTGGAACAAGTGACTCTGTCTCTTCTCTTCTTGGGATTTCAGTTATGTTTGGGATTTCAGCATGCCTTATCTATCATCCCCAACTCGGGTAGGCCTCTGAAAGAGCTGGCAGCTGAGGATGAGAAACTATAAACTTGGACAAATCTTTTATTCAGACCACTCACTGTGAGACATGATGTTGAATTAGATGGACCTAGTATTGCTACTCCTGTATTTGTTTGTTCTTTCTCTTCTGTACTTGAAACATGTCTAATTCACCTCAGAGCAACTGTTCACAGTTTGTACTCGGATTTGAAGTTTGCTGCATCTGTTTCAGACTCGGAGAAGCTTGACCATCCATAAGCTTGCCTACTTTTCACAACAGTATTAGTTGATTAGGTGAAACGCCTTATCTCGACTTAAAACTCTGCATAATCTATATCCTTACTTACTATGGTCACAATGACACTACTTCTGAGGACAGCTTGATAAATGTTTTAGTAATTGTAAGTTGACAATTTTACACTGATTATGAAGAACCAAATGTGTGGGGAAACGTTTGTTAAGTTCATGTGTGAACTTCAGCATCGCTTTGTATCATTCAGCCAATAAATGATTCTTAATCATAGACCACTTGTGTTTTTTGGACAAATATGTGGACAGTTAAGAAAATCTTGGTTTTGAGGGTGGAACATTTTCAGCATTTATTTACAGCTTGTAATTCCTTGGTTATAACTTCATTGACAGTTCATGAATTTACCCAGAAAAGAGTAAGGCTGACATTTCTTAGAAGCTTCATACATACTTATAATACTGTTGATATTCTGGAACATTAATACAACTTTTTATGCTACTGAGATTTTTATATTATTTTACTGTTTGATATAGGTTGATCTATTCCCTGTTGTTTTTTTTTTTCTCTTCTACTTCTGCTGATATTACTATTGATGGTCAGAGACCTCCCAAAGGCATTGTGAAACCTTTCATTCTTTCAGAATTTTAGCATTAGGAATAAGTTACAAGATGGATTTGTGTTTACAAAGCTCATTGAGACTAAAAGCACCCAAGTGCCAGTAAGGTAATGCTGAAGCATCCACCATAACCAGCAACGGGAGGAAAGCTAGCTTCAGGCACTTTGAGGACTGGAAGGAGACAAAGACCTTTTATACTCTTGACAATCTCACCTCCAAACAGAGAGGTGAATACCAGATTAAATGCAGATCTTTGTAAGTGCCAACACTGACCTGTTACAAGTGGTTAGAGCTTTGAAATGAAACGTGCAAATCGAGCAACAATTTATTTCCTCTAGCCCTATTTCAATCTTTCCTTTCTATGTATATATTTACAGGGCTCACTTTTCTTCTCAGTCAGAAGCAATACAGCAGCTATGAATTCTCCTTTGATTAGAAGATCTTTATGGCTGTGTAGTGAGCATCTACATGAACCCACCACACTTGTTTTGTGTCCCTGGCCATGGTTTAATGCAGGATGTGAGTCTGCAGTTCATTGAAAAAATTAAGGTCAAACAACAGCAGACAGCTTGTCATTCCATAAGGGAATTATTTCCCTTTCTTATGAGGAGCTGAAACCTTGTGAACTCTGAGCAGGCACAGCTTAAATAAGAAGATATATTCTCCATTGCTAATGTATCAACAGTAAATTGGACTTTGATGTACTCAAAATCTTGGTCAAACTGGAGCATCCTGGGTCTAAAGCTAGCTTTTAATAATTTTAATCTAACTTACACACAATGCAAAGTTGTATATAATGTTTCTATAACGTTAAAATTGTTGATTATACAAAATTCTCTGTGAGTTTATCTCCTATTATATTAATACGAAATTTTCATTACTGATCTCGACATTTCCACATTACCCCAAAGTATGTCTGGCTTCAGGAGACAAACATATTCATCCCTTATCGCCAAAGCCTTAAGCCTTGAGTCTGGATGATAAAATGTGTGGCTAAGATTTTGTCATTCAAACTCCAGCAGAGCAGCAGCTCTTGGGAAGATGTGATCAAAAGGACAGGTTAAGCCCAGTAAGAAAAGTTCTTCAGATAGTTTAGTTTCCTAGGAAAGTGATCAGAATGGGAGCAAGATATAAGGGAGGTTTCCAACCAACAGGGAAAGAGGATGTATTTATTTTTCGCTCTGTTTTCTGGTTAATTTTTATTACTTCCTGCTTGTAGTAGTAGTACTAATAATAGTACAATAAGTACTATTTTCAAAATCAGGCAAAGGTGAGTACTAACTTAAGGGCAAGTGATAAAAACAAAAATTTTAAAATTACAAAATTCAGCCTAAATTATGTATTTTGGAAGTTAAGACAACCACATGAATACTGCCTGGGCAAAGATTTCTATGATACAGTCTGAATCACAAGGATACATAAAATCTCAGAAGACCTCAAAAAATATGAAAGTTTAGATAAGCCTGAAGAAGATACTTAACTGTGCAACTGAAAAACTTGACAAGCCATGAAGAAAAGAGAGAAACTGGGCTATCTGCTGCTAGCTGTACGGCCATCCTTCGCCAAAGACAGTGGTAGAATCATGTCCGAGGGCATGCAAAGAGGTCTAAGGAGGCTGTAAGAAGATCAGGGTGAGCTACCTCTCTGACACATAGAGAAAGAAGTTAATCTGAAGTAAGGAAACTATACTCTTCCTCCTTGTTTATACATTGGCCCTAGCACCCTCTGAAGAAATACATGAACGGCTGTATGAAGCCAGAGCAAAGGTCTATGTATTTGCTCTTCAATGACTAACAGTGCATGTAGACGTGTGGCAAAAAGGAAAAGAAGGGGAATGTAGCATAGGGGTGGAGAATACTTTGTCATCTTCCATCAGTTTGGAAGTTCTTGTCTTAGAGCCTCCTCAACTAGAAGTGGTGTCATCATATTGCAACACACCTCAGAGGAGCTTCCCTCTCTGTATTCAGCCCTTTTCCATAGTGGTGCTTCTTGTTACGTGATGAACCACATCAGGAAGTCTCTGTCATCCACTCCACTTCCAACTGAAGAGTCTCAGTCTGCATAGTTCTTCCTTAGCTGGCAGTTGTTCTTCACCTTTGATCATCTCTCTCACCCTGCTCTTTTATTCTATCTGTCAGCTACGTATGTTGGGGGCAGAAAATACATAACGTTTGTATTTATTTACTTGCGTCTCAAAGATAGGATGTTTTGCATAATTTTATTAATCTCGTCGTTTATTCCTCAACTGAAACCCTCAGATTTTCTTTACAATTGAACTTCCTGAAGTCATTTCAGTGTATTTACACAAGACTTTGACACAGCACCTGACCTAGGCCAACCATATAGTATGTAGAATATAACATATATACCCAGGCCACCATATATAGGAGCCCTCTCTCAGTAAAACATTTTGATTTTAATTCTCTGTATTTCAACTACTTGCCATTTCTTGATAGGAGCTATGAGGGTAACTGGTAAACTAATTTGTGTTTGGACATTGCCAAGTATTTCTATTATGTCACTATGACCAAACTAATGTATCCCTGATTTAAGAATATGATACCAAATAGGGTAGGTTGTGATTATTTAATTTGAAAAATCATGTACTGAGAGTAGGACACCTTCTTTCCATATTAACTTGTACTTTGCTGTGTCATTTTTCTCTCTGCTACTTTATGAAACGTGGAGGTCTCATATCAGTACTCATCAAATTTTGTAAGAATGCAGTGCAGCTCCTTTTATATTCATATCTGTAACAGTACATTTCCTCTAATTCCAATATTAGTGTGTGAAGTCTCTGCACTTATATTTTTGATGAAATGGTCTTTGATCTGTAAATAGAATGAAACTTCACAACCGCACTCTTTCTTCATCTGTTTACAATCTAATAAAGCTCAACTCATAGCTGTCATGAATTATATAAACATCCACTGCTTCCAAATCAATGACCCCTTCAGTAAATCTAAATTAAATCTTAGTAAGCATACAGTAGGAACATAGGTATCATTCATATAAATATTTATCCTTAATAATTATTCACATCATAAACGTATGGACTGACTTCATTGTGTATACAATAACAAACTTTTATCTTCTGCTTCACTTAGCTAGCCCCATACATGGCAAGATGACCTGTTAAAACAGAAAAAATGTCTCAGAACCGACAACTGGAAACTGATGGAAGTCACAGAAATGATCATCCATCAGCACCAGCATCAGAGCACCCACGTGATTCAACCCAATCAGTGTTCTTTCTGCTTACATTCTCAAGATGGTGGTATCAAACTTAGGAAGTTGATTGGTTTTTCCCATGAACGAGCTGTATCTACAATAAGAGCTTGCCTTTTTTTTTTTTTTTTTCCCCCTGTCATTTTGAGGCTTCATCAATCAATGGTATTCCAGAAAAACTATTCCAATCAACACGATGCTTCAACTGGTCTTGCCCAATGTTATATTTCCAATGGTAAAAGGAATGGCTGTTTACGCAAATGCAAGTCTGGGCATCTTATGCAGTCCATTCCCCTCAAATTGCTGCGGGTTCACAGCTCTAAGAGTAAAGGTGCTGAAGGACATATCCCCACTTCACCCTTTCAGAACACAGTTTTATAACTAATGTTTAAGATTCTGTCCTTTTGGGCTTGCTCATACCATTTGCCTCCATTACTTCCCATGGCTGCAAGACCCAGAAGTTTACCATCTGAAGAGTAAAAACATTCTTTATTATGATGGTTGGCAGTGAATATCTGGTTTCCAAAACGTGTTATTCAAGCTAGGTTTTATGAAATGTCTGGTCCAGTATAGCTACTGGAGGGTTTCAGCTGATAAACTCAAAACAGCCCCCAACTTCATGGAAGAATCTCCAACAGCATTTGCTGTTGCCTTTTTCTATCTTCTGTTGCAAGGACTCGCATAGTATTTAAAAAGATCTGTTTAAGTTTTGTTCATGTCTTCTCATCACTGTGTTTACCCATTAATTTTAAAGTTGGCATGCTGTACTGGCTATTCAGAGAGCACATTGTTCTCCTTAGTAACAAGAGCAATAATAATGCCTTATTTTTACTGATACTATTGTTGTGATACTGTTCATTTGTACTGCATGTGTGTTGCCTAACATCTCAGCATTGGATCAGTTTCCCACTGAACAGAGCACTGTGAAAGCACAGAAAAATCATTTATTGTACAGATACTAGTGTAGCAAAAAATCCACCCTTTTTGCATGCAGACTGACTTATTTAGAAAGCTATTACTGGTCTCATTACAGCTTTTGTTTATACTATACTGGTACTCAACCACTGACTTATCTAAAAGACAGACTCTGTAGGACTTGTAAATTTTGTGTAATAAAAGTCCAAAGAATTCAAGCAAGGTCAAAAGTGCTGTTGTGATCATCTCTCTACCTTCCTACTCTTTCAAAAATAATTTTAGAAAATAGATCTGCTCTTATAAAAATTTACATGGCCCCACCTCGTTATGGACAAGTTTCCACAGAAACATGTTCCCCTTCCTGACCACATATTTTCATGGGATAAAAAGTGTTGTGTAATAGCTAACTATAAAGTACTAAGCACATTTAAAGAGATTGGGTTTACAGCAATTTTCCCTTCTATTTTTCATGAAAACCAGGGAAATTCTTTTAGGAGAGACTAATCATTTAATCCAGGTGATCCTACATCTGCAAAGGGTAGTCCATGGGTATATTAACACCAACTATTTCCTCCTGTGCATTTCATTATCTCAAATAACTGTACAGAAAAAGTCACTGCCTGGTGGCCACCCAACTTACATATTTATATAGGCATATTGCTAGGCATATTGCTGTATAGATCTTGTGTATTTTTACCTTTTTTTTTTTTTTTTCTTAGAGAGCTATCATCAAAAAGTCATAGTAGAACCATGCTTAGCTTCAGAAATAAGATATACTCTGCATGTGCTATTGGCAGTAAAGGTTAGAAAAAAAGGTTGTGCTTGAAGCCAGACTGGAGCATTTATTGCTGATAAAGCATAATCGTCAGGGTTACACTGCATTGTCTTAAACGACTTACGAAAAAGCTGCCTGCAGTTAAGCATCACAGCGCATGATATGGACAAAGCCTTTTAAAAGTTTTCTGTCCACTGCCACTAATTTAAAATTATAAAGGAAACGGAATCCTTAAGCCTCAGTGTGCTTCAGTCATGCAGATGTGTGACGTGCTGACCTGTTGCCAGTTGCATGACCCTACTAAAAAGATGATTGCGTTTTAAAGGAGCCTTTCAGAGAGGGTCTCAAACGCTTCCAAAAGCGGGAGGAGGATGGTGCTGGCTGCAGGAAGGCCTGACCGGCACCACAGGCACGATAAGGGTCTGCTTCAGGTCCGTTTCTCTAACCTGAGACATCACGAATAAAGAAAGAGCATAGAAAGGGGGGTTACCCAGATAACTTAATTGAAAGGCCTCAAATGGATATCTCTCCCTTGCCTTGCCTTGCTCCCCCAGAGTTAACCTGGAAACCGTGACTCGAGGGTGACGGGTTGTATTTTTTATTCAAGCCAACGTTTGTTTTGAGTTTTATCTCCCACGCACACCACGCTCCGAGGGCCGCTCGCGGGGCCGCCNTCGCGAAATAGAGGCGGTCGCGGGCGCCTGAGGGGAGCCGGGGGCGGGCGGCGGAGATGAGAGCGACGAGGAGAGACCCCCACGCGTTGCTCCGCTGCGGGACCGAGGTCCCGGTGGGCGCGGGTCGTCGCAGCTTCCGCCGCGGCCGGGGGTGACACACATGAGGTGCCCGCAGAGCACGTGGTGCTGCCAGCGGAGGGCTGGCGGCTTCCGTTTTGCCTGAAAAGTTAACTTTGTGGTTAAAAAAAACAAAAAACAAACAACAACAACAAAAAAAAGAAGCGAGGACGATGTTGTTTCAGTGTTGTTTCTCACTTGAATTTGATGCCCTTTGCATCCACAAAAAAATACTGTAATTTCATTAATAATTAAATAATTGCCTGTCACTACTTTATGTAGGTAATTATTATTTATTGTTGATACAATTTCTTAATACAATGGTTGGTGGAAGGCAGCTGTCGTAAAACGCCTGTTTCTTCTGTTAAAGGCTGATCACACTCGGCCCTTAAGCGGTGGGGAGGCTCCTTAGAGGAGCTGCAGGTCAGAGGTGCTCAGGTGGGTGCCTCAGAAACTATGCCTGAGAGAGGGGCTGGTGACAATGCCTGTTCTCGTGGATTAATTCCCTTTAATTGAGGTGGCAAAGTTGAAACTTTATGAAGAAACTGTCAAAGCGATCACATTTCCTTTGGAAAAGAGATGAGGACATCCCAAGGAGAGCACCGTGGCCAGGGCCTTGACAAGCACCATCTGTACAAGCCTGAGATTAGAACTGCTCCCCAAAATTGCTGAATAGGAAACTTTTAAAATCCTGAGAATATTAGTAAATCAGGGAAGTTGCTTGTCTTTAGCTCTAGCCTGGAATACTCTGCTCCCAGAACCACCAAAGAATGTTGCATGGTTTTCTTTGGTAGGCATTTGCCATCTGCTCCTTTTCTGGAAGCTGGGATACTGTCTGTATCTTTCTGCAGAAAAAGAGGCACATCTGCTTTTTGTTCAAAGGAAAAACTCTCTTCTTGCTGGGTTCCTGATAATGGTGCTGGAAAGATCCAAGAATGTCAATAGAAAGACAAGATGATCACATCAGTGCAGGATTCAGAATTTCTGTTCTTAAGCAAAAGATTCAGTTTTAGCAGCTGAATTTAAATTCAATTTAAGCCTATTAGCGGCACTTAAAAAAAAAAAAATTAATTGATCCCTGTGTCCAAGCAGTGGCTGATATGCTGGGCGGGGGTTAACAGCCAAGGCTATTTCTCAGAGCGTGAACAACAACTTTCCTGGTGCTGGTAAAATTTGTAGTCATGTACATGAAATCTGATAAAGCTCTGGAAGCCTCCAGAGATGGGCTTCATTCTAGACAACCTTACTAATAGAATTGCTCACCTGAGGAGGATCTTTGAAGATTCAAGCTGATTATGCAGGCATAATTATACATTATATGTGGTTGAAGAAGAAACTAAAAAGTTTAGTTTAGAATTTTGTCTAAACTTCTGCCTCTCTATTCAAAATTATATTGACTTCTTAGGTACATTTCCTATATCTTAGAGGGAAATACTTCTGTCAAGACATCTAGGGCTTTTGTCAAATATACCCAAAGTAGTAATTTTAACTTGGAAGTTTTCTTTTGTTTCTTCTCATGAATGTGTCATATGCTGATGTCCTTAATTCCAAAAAACAGAACTGGATTTTTTTCATTTGTCTCATTTGTTCTTTGATTTATTTCTGTGCTGACAAATTTTACATTTGCCTTCTTAAATAAATGTGCACTGCTTTAAGCTTCTGTTTTAAACAGCACTTGTAAATCAAAGATCAACATCAAAGATGTTGACTGGAAAATAACTATTCTTGTTTGAAAGACATTGCACTACAAGTCACACCTTTCCAAGATCATGGTATATTTATACCCGCTTTCAGCATAAGTTGATGCATTTGACCTGTTCTACAATTAAATAATTCATTGTTTTCAATGAAAAGACAAACAATGTAGTATACTATTACAAAAACAAATCCAAACAACCAAACAAGCCAAAAAACACACATGAGCCAGCACACACATGCAATATTTTTTTTCCTTTCATTTATTCATAACATTCAATATTTTATATTGCACAACTTTACATACTAAGTATAGTCCCTTTTCCTTGTATTTCTTCCAGAGGAAACAGTGAGAAGAAGAAAAAAGGGATTTAGACAAGGTTTTGAAATAACCACTTACGTCTTTCTCAACTGTAGATATGAAACCAATGGCAACATTCCTGGTTTAGAAGTATATCCATTCCAAAGTAATAAGAATTTTAGAAATGTCTTTCATTTGCCTTTGTAAAATCAGATTTAGTCGTAAATGTCATAATAAGACTATTTAACTATAGTCTTTGGAGAGTTACTTGTCCTGGAGGGCCCTACAAGAGGGTATATTAGATTCTCAGTAAAGTCACCTCTTATTAGCGTTCAGACTCTTTAGAACAACTCAGGTGAGCAGGTCTACATTTTGTACTTGTTAGTTTTTCATTCTTTATCTAGAGTGTCTTGAAAACCCATTCCAGATGATTGGCTTGCATGGGACATTGATGCAAAAGTTTTAATTTTACAGTATTGTTAGAGTTTGGCCTTTGAATTGGTCTGTCATGTCTACCCCATTGGGTTCTCCATCACCTTACATCACAGATGGTATCTGCATCTGGGCAGAGTGAAATGGTATCACTCCTATTTTATAATGCTTTATTTCTACCTGTGAGAGAAGTGTAGAACGAAGTCCTGAATATCTGTTGCAGGAATACTTGTATTCTCAGATGGGGGAGAGCTGTTGGATCCCTTTTGCTTGCTGTTTTCCAGTCACCACAAAGAACTACTCTGGAAGCAGCCAGGAACACTCCTTTCCCCCAGGCTCGAAAGCAATCCTATCTGGGAAGATCTACCCTGCTACTTGGCTGAGAGACAGGATTCAAATGGAATTATTTCATATGACGTGCTGATGCCAGCCTCAGATCTGAATTTTTCTTTCTTGGTCTTTCTTTTTTAATGTCAGACTTCCCAGGTTCCTCAAAAATCTTGGTTTAATTGAACATTTAATTGGACGTTGGAGTATCAGTAGTATATGGAGATTAGCTACATTTAGGTTAATATAGCTAATTTACATTTCCTTTCAAGATGATTTTTAAACTGTTTCCAGGAGACACTGCAAAGCAAATGCACTGTTTACAAAAGTATCTGATAGGTGTTGATGTGAAGAGAGAATTGTGTTACACTTATATGCCAGTAAATGAAATCAGAACTCGGGACAACTATTCCTTGCTATTATACTGCTGAGCTATCAATTAGGCTTGTAGGAAAACCCAATGTTAACTTTCTGCTTTCTTTTAAGCTTGATGCCCTAGTCCTGAAAGCTGAAACAGGGCTACCATGTATCAGTTTTCAATTTTACATGGCCAGATTCTTGCTACCCTCATGAAAACCCCCCCTACCTCTCTTTTTAATTTTCTCTCTCTCTCTTTTTTTTTTTTTTAATCCTGGCTCACCTGCTTAGTGCAAAACTTCATTGCAGTTTAGGTTTTAGGCGAACAGCGGCCTTACTGGAATCCTGTAGGGTTGCACAAACACGAAGGAAGAAATACTGGCCATTTGTCCTCTCTCTATTTTAAATCCCAAAATGGCACAGCAGGAATCAACCCACTCAGGTCTTGTTAAATGAAATAAAAAGATTGTAAGAATGAATTTATAAATCATTGGCAATAAACAACTTAATATTTTGAGAAAAAAAAAATAATTAAGATTAAAGCAGCCGCTCCTTTTGGCAGAAGGAGCAAGTAGGGTGGAAACTAGGCATCAGATTGCTGATTCAGAGTTTGATCCCAGATGTGGGAGGAGAAATCTTTCTGGAGTTCCTCATAACTCACTGAAATGAGATAGGTTGGTCCTGCTTGGGAGCAACAAATGGATTAGATCAGCATGGGAGAACAGATAGATAAGGAGAAGGACCTCAGTGAACGTGGTTTCAAAGAAGCCAGAGCAAAGGAATGTGTTGCAGAGAAAGAATAATGCCTCAAAAAGCAGGAAATAGAATTGGTTTCTGAAGTGTTTGTCTGAACACTACTCTGTCAGTTGTTATAAAGGAGTTTTGAAACACAATCTGGAGTAGCATATTGGAACATACATCGGGTATGTATTTGTGTTACTGGTACAGATCTTCAGTGTATTAGGAGCTTTTAATATAAGAACTTCATCAAATCACTTAATGATGTGTTTAGTTTTGCCTTATGTAGAAGCAGCTCTTTATCTAGATCACTAATATTCATTTGGCAATGTTAATCCCTGAGTCTTTTCAAAGCATTTTTAAATTCTTGGAAGGTGCTGGAAAAATTTAGAGCAACATTACCAGAAAAATATTTTGAATAAAATCTCTCTAACTTTGTTATAGCTATCTAGAAATATTCTGACTGGTCTTTTATGTTTCTCTCTTTACAGATATATTTCATCAGCTCACAAATGGAAGTTTAAGAGACTTTATACAAAATATTTGTGAAAATGGAAACTTCATCTTTGCTATCATCCTTACATGATGAATGCAGATCAGACAACTATATTGAACCTCATTACAAGGAATGGTACCGAGTAGCTATTGATGCTCTAATTGAAGGAGGTTTAGAAGCCTACAAAGAATTCCTTTCCAAGGAGAGATGCTCAGAATTTCTAGCAGATGAGGAAATTGATTATATTTTGAACAATGTTCACAAACTTCCCCAAAACACAATTTATTCCTCTAACCATGCCATTGATGACACTTCTTCCTCGGGAACCTACTGGCCCATTGAATCAGATGTGGAAGCTCCAAATCTTGACTTAGGCTGGCCCTACCTGATGCCTGGAATTTCTGGTGGCACGAATATTGATCTACTTTTTCATCCACCCCGAGCACAGCCTTACACCATAAAGGAAACCATTCGAAAGATGATACGAGATGCAAGAAAGGTAAACATGAAAAATGTTATTGAAAAAAAAAATGGCAATAACAATCTAGTTGATGTTTTACTAGAGGCTTTTTTTTTTTCTTCTGGTGGGAGAAAACAGTCTGGCTGGTAACAATTCAAATGGAAAGGTTTTCCCAGACTAAGATTGATCCCTTGGTATCATATGCACCAATGTTATTAAGCCTATTTACAAGATGTGATTAATGAAGTGATTAATGAAGCATAATTACTGTTTTACTGTAATACTGACCAGTCCATGAGAGATTTGTAGATTACCAGCACACCTTTGACCTCAGTTGAATACACCCTAAGTGATACAATTCAGTTTGACTTCAGGATATATGGTAAGGTTTCTCTCATGTTTCAGTGGGAACATGCATCAGTTTGGCGTGGTAGCCAATTGTTACAAGAAAGTAACGCCTTGGTGTACATTCTACTGGTGCAACTTCAGAGCCTCAGATTTTGTGATTTTGCCTGCCACCTATCCTTGCAGAAATTAGTCAGAAAGTATTAAAGAAAGCTCAGGATGAAAAAAAAGAAAAAGAGGTTTAGGCAACAAGGAAATAGATTTTAGTTGGGTACCTTACTTTCATGTCTGACTAATGACTAATTTACAAGGAATGTGGACACTTCTCCAAATGTACTTGTTTCCACTTAGGGACACTTGCATCTTGAGTCTCCTAAGGCACACCTGCTCATACCTCAGTGACAGAGTGCTTTATTTATAAACCACCTTTTGCTTTCCAGTGTCAATTAAAAAAAAAACACCAAAGAATATATTAGTGTGCAGATCTGTTTGTCTCTGGGCCACGTTACTTCTTTAAACAGATGTGACAAGGTTACAGAATTATTCTTATCAAGGACATCACATTCCTCTTTCTTCTCCATGAAATAAATTGCGTTCTGCGTGACTCTATGTGCTTTAAATTAATACGATGGGCTCTAGGTTGAGTGCATCCATAAACATTTCAGTGACTGAAATGTGCATGTAAACATGTGCAATAGAAATGGACTGAAAAGGGCAGGTAAGGGAAGAAAAATATCTTTTTACAATGTCTATCTTCCATTTAGATAAAGCATATGATTTGTTGTCATAATAGAGTTATCACTAGGCCTTTTATCCTGCAATTTACAGTCTAGAATGACTGTACGCTCATGGAAGAGGAGAATTAATTACTTCTCTCTCTTTGTCCCTTTTGGAGTGAGATTTTGTATTTTCTACTTTTTTGTGTAATGAGGCTCGACTGAGACTTGCCTAAAACACTCATCATCCTTTCAACTCCAGCTCTTGAGCTACTAATATATCCACTGTAAGGGAACCCACAAAAACACAGTTAATTGCTGCTAGGCCTAGCTCAATTCTGCTACAAGATTTTGAAATGCCATGAGGAAAGGCTGTTTCCCATTAGTTACCATGCTCTTTGTGCCTAGCTAGCTGGCTTCGTGCAATCCAGTCCCTTTCCAACGGCTTGCTTAGCTGGTGGTGCTGCTTTGTAAAACAACATTTTAAGGAGTATGCCTCCCTTGAGTGCAGTTATTGAGAAAAATTGGGTGTCATTTTTACTCTTCTTTGGAAAAAGTTTGAGTGCGTAATACATTGGCTCTCCGATGTGCTTGTGGTGCTTCCACTTTATAAAGAGGATTTATCACTTTCAAATCTGACAGCTGAAAGGTTTGTTTAGTTGATCAGCACAACCTCAACAGCAACAACCATAAGACCTGATACAGTGATATGGGTTGGTTGCTTCAGGAAGCAACAATTAAGTCTAAAAGGCATAGTGACGTTCAGGCTCTTCTGTTCACAGACATGTATAAAAGTTTAAAGGATTTTTAAGTAAGGTAAAGTAAGTTATTTACAACCTACTTACAGCAGGCAAACAGTCTGTAAACAGGCTAACCTACTTCTCCTGATCCGCTTATAAAAATATAGTTATACTAAACAGAGTTCTTTGTTATCTACTAATGGAGATATGTAGTGTTACAAGAATATTCAAAGGAAGTACGAAAAGATTACACATGAAAAACATAAACCTGTAAGGAATAAACAAGTTATTCAGCAGATCACATTAAACCAATGCAGCTCTAAGCAAAATCTATGGGAATTTTGGCAAACTTCTGTGGGAAAATAAACAGACTGTTGGAGGCAGGCATATTCATACTACTCAACTTTCAGCAACAAACGCATCTGCCTGAGTTCAGGCACTAATTTCCTTGGGCTACCTGAACACTCAGTGCAGTCGGTAACCAGTTCCTACACGGGCAAGGTAAAGAATATTTCTGCACTGATTCATCCCATGGAAGAACCATTTCATTGTACATTTATATACATAAAGTAGCCCAAAAATTCGTCAAAGAGACAGAGACAGCTGAAACCTAGTATTTTTTGAGTATTTGGAGATATATGAGGATCAGGTAACATTATTAGTGGACTTACTCTTTGACCTCTTTCATGCTTGATGCATCACGGTGTCACTGCTTAAAAGGATCATTACGTATGTTAATTCTGACCTTAAGAAGACATGTTGTAAACAACATTAAGCAACTTCCTTGCTGATGGTGATTTTTCCTGACTAAAGAGGAAAATAATTTGTAAGACTATGCTATGCTTGGCTAAAAACAGTGACTATGAAAAATGAAAAACTGCCGTAAGAAAATCTCATTACCTACATGTTTCTTAAATGCATAATCTGCATAAAAATCATGCACTTCATCTTCATACAGGCAACATAATAATGGAGTTTTTACTATAGAAACAGATTGATATTATTAAATCCTAGAAGAAGAGCTATGAAGGAAAAATTAGCTATGAGATGAGTATAAAGGATATGAATCCATGTTTGTGATGTATGTTTCTGAACATACATATATTAGAGCAAAGGAACTGTTTTGTGCATAGGACGACATTGCATTGCAGTCTATAAAACAGCACTTCTGAGGGATAGGTGTGATGTTAGCAGGGTGCCTTAGGTCAAACCTAACGTCAACAAGATGGGCTTACTGTTGGTGTAACTAGACCTCATCTCCAAATGATACAGCCTGCCAACACCTACTCTGTCAACTCAACCTGTGTTCATAAAAGGAGGCTGTTTGGCATGACTGTGTCAACTAGGGAGACACAAGTCTTTTTCAGATGTTGATGTAACCATCATGGGGAAAAAGCACTACTAGATCTGTCTGACCTTAATGATGGACAGACCTCTGCAAACAATCCATTAGCCTTATTTCTTTTGTATTTTGGAGACTTCTACCTTTAATCATTGGCAACTTTCCGGCTTCTGTGAAGCTTGAGGTGCTCCTACAGCCTGACTCATCCTGACTGGGCTGTCTGAACCACAACTGATAATGTTCAGCAGTTTTTACTGAGAAGATTATTCATCTGAGAAATGGCATCAAGATGATTACTCATCTGTGTCAGGTTAACATGAAACTTCCTTCTCTTACTATAAAGTAACACAGAGACTGCAATAATGAAGTGTCCTCTTCCTGTATGACTTTTAAGAAGAGTTGCCTCAAAACTAGCAGTTATGAGTCTTGTACATATGTGCAAGAAACAGCCTGTACTATCTTCTCAGGTGTGATTGACAGGATGAGGCAACAGGGAAAGGACAGGACAGAACACCAAAGGGTCCTTCTGGCAGTGTGTTTTTCTCTTACTTCATTAATTGGATTCCACTCTCCGCCACTGAGGCATTCCTACACGGTTTTAGAGAGAATGCATAGCTCTGAGTCGTTAAGATTGATATCCAAATAAGGATCACCTCTTCCTGGAGAGAATTGAAACCTGTTTTTTAAAGAACTATGTTGTTTAGACAACCCTAGGATTGCTGGTTTGCAGCACAGGCCAGAAAACAGTGAAAGACTCTCTGATTTACTTTGGGGATTTCTGATGGAATGTATGAATTTGCATGCTATTCAATAAATATGCAATACTTTTCACTCATTTTGTTCAAATAGACGAGCAGTCTTAAGCTTGCATTCACAAAATCAGCGATAGTTTTAAGACTTTTAAGAATAAGGTAACCGTTTAGAAGCTTAAATAGACATTTACGTAGTGTGTTATTTCAGAAGATAAAGGCAGTTGTTTTGTTTTTTTTTTTTTTTTCTGAATTACTCATGATTGGACTTTTTCTTTTGAGAAAGGTTTACAAAACTCAGACTCCTGGGAAAGAATTAAAGTTACACTGTAATCAAGTGTAGCTTGTTATTAAGGCTTTCTGGACCTACTATAGGTAGGCCCTGATGTAAGTTAAAATATTTTCTTACAATCTGGGTTTTGCTGGTTTTTTTCCCCCACTTTGTTTTGTTTCAGGCAAAGATGAGAGGTTGAGTATTACAGAAAAAAAAATGATTATTCACTATTATCTCATTTGCTTATGTGTATAACACAATAATAATCTAATATTGGCTGCAGTCTAGTATGAAAGAATATCAAATTCTTTACGTGCCTTTATAAAGAGTGATGTTTCTTCACAGAATGAAGCTTGTAGAATATGGGTGTGTTGCGTAATCTTGTTTTATTCTTTCAACAATACTTTTTTTGCCAACTATTTTAAATATTATTTTAACACAAACTGGATGATGATATTAACTTGTACTTGTGGCAGTGCTTGTCTTGACTCATTAATTGAAGCAGTCCTTGTGTATGAGAGGGGCTGCATTTTTTTCTTCATAAAACCTAGAGCAATCTGCTGAATTCTGTGACAGAGAATATATAAATGCAAGCCATTCCACCCAAAAGTTTTCTATATTATCTGTAGAGTGTCTGATAAACCGTGGATATCTTATTTTTTTTTTGTGCTGAAGGTAACACATAGAAGGACTCAGTTCCAAGCTGAGTGCCTATACTGAAGATGTATAGGCAACATATCCTGCTCTGCAAGGATTTCAGCAGGACCTTTTTGGTTCAGCTGCTACGCTGAAGGGTTCTTTCATCATTCGCTTCTACTCACCTTCTGTTAAATGACCTTCTGTTAGCTGAAAACCAGCATGGCAGTCATGCGTATGGTTTCCAGGTGAAACGTGATGTTTAGCTTTTGATAAATTTATTAGAGATAGTGAAGTCACGTCCCAGCTTTTCTAATTACACAGGGCACTCTCCGTGCATTGGAAGAGAAGATGTGTCTTGCTCTTAGTGCTATTATTGTCTCACCCAGTATCAAATTTTTATCATCTGCTCACAACAAGTAATTATTTTGAGTATTTTATCTGCTTGGATTTGCCTTTTGAATCTTAACGCTGTTTTACTTGTCTGTCTCCTTTTCCCCTGCCCTCCCACTCCCTCTGCGTAAGGGCAGTTCCTGAGCAGTCACAGCAGTGCACTTAAAAAGCAGGCAGAGAGAACTGCTGTCAATGGGACATGTCTGCAAGCATTTTTGTTATCCGGAAAGCCTGAGACTTCTGTGAAATGTCTTTCCTATATGCAGTTGTTCTAAATATGAAACCAACAGTTTTTTCCTGGTAGCCCTCCCATTAGGTGGGAGGGATGCAAAACTGAAAAGCAAGCAGAGGCTAGGGCTAGCCTAGGGAGTGGGAATTTGATAACGTATTTTTTAATTGGTTGAGCTAGTTCTTTGCTCACGGATTTCTATCAGGTCAAAGATTTGCAAGACTATTTTGAAGTCTTTGATACTCATAAATTAGTTAATTACAACTTTTAATGTAAAATAAAGGTATTACCATTTTTATCACAAGTCTGCTAATGTGGTATCAAAATATCACACCTTCATAATGGATTTGAAAATGGAATAGGGAAAATTAAAGGCCAGATCTTACAGGCAGCTGTATTTCTTTATTAATGTCTGTCTCATTCACATATATATAAGAAGTAAGCATACACATATGCTTTGTAGCAATATTATTTCATTAAAATATTTTCTCTCATTGGCATAAATCTTTGTCAGTCAAAACAAAGGTGTTATTAAAGTAATTTATGCTTTTTGCACATTCAGTAGGTAATAATGTCCTTTATCATGTTCAACAGTAACTTTGTACTACAATATGCTGAAGCAATTATGAGTCAAAATATGTTACAAATACAAAACCATTGATGTAAAAAAATTTCGCCCAGGCAGAAAGTTTATCTCAGTGCCCGGTCCAGTGTATTTAGATTTCATCCCTCTCCTTTTCTTGCTTGTCAAGAAAGCCTGAATGTTGAAGTGATATTTTTGTTCTTCTGAATTCCTGTCTTCAAGGGATCTGATATTTTCTAATTTTTTTCAGCCGGGGAACAGTTTTGTCTGAAGAACTATAGGCTTAAACACTTCACTTTTGTATTGAAGTAGACCTGTTTTGATGTCTTGCTGGTTTAGCTTAGTTTTTGTTTTCTAATAACTCTCCAACATAGCCAGTGATACTCTGAGGGATGTGGGACACATTTTGTGTGATTTTAAAGTTAAATTTGTTTTTTATGTACCAGAATTTGGAAACTATTTATTCCCTGATAAAATTTTAAATGAGCATAGCTTGATATACAGATACTTGCAATACTGCAGCAGTATTTGTACAATACAGTATGATTAAAAACTACATGGAAAGTTAAGAACTGCTGACATGAAGCAAAACAAAAACGAAAGCAAAACCCACAAAAATCCAAGGAGAGCATCCTGTTCAGAATTTCCCACTCTCGTGTTTGAAAGGAGCAGGATTGAATGCCACTGAATTACATGTTTTAAGTTTCCTCATATATCAGACCTGAGTACAAGTTGTAATTACCTCAGAACAATTTGCTTAACGCTGTGTTATTTTCCTCAAGGAGTACTGCAAGTATTTCAGCACAGATGATAGAGGAGTCAAAGTCTACTTGAGTATTCCCCTCTCTAAAAGAAATGCAGACCATGCCATTGATACCAGTGCGATCATACCTTTGGTTTTGGCCTGTTGATAATGTATGTCTATAATCACTTTCTACTAAAGAGGTGCTATTCTATATAATAAAAGTCCACATTTTCAAAAATGTTGTGAGTATTCCTGAGACCTCTGAGGACTTTCACTCTTTAAAATCTTACCGTAATTTATCTTTGGGAGGAACGAAGCAATGACCATCACAACAGGGTGTAACGGGCGTTGGGCTTGCTACTTTATGGTAGGATCTGCAGACATCCATAAAATGACTCACCTCAATAGAACTATTCAAAATAAATAATTGCAACATCTGGCTATGGCTTGCTTGATCAACTGAGTTAATATTTTTTCAGTATACAGTCCACTTACCAGTAAGACAGTTGAATTTACAGTAGTGTTATTTGCATTATAAATATAGAAGTGGAAGTGGCCAAACCAGCCAGCTCTCCTTTCCTTGCCTTTGTTTGACATATTTTCCTGTATCCTGGATGTTTGTTTTCTGAAGCTGTAAACATCAGTATGTTTCCCTCTGTGTCTGTATATGATATAGTTTACTGGCATCTTAGCCTTTCTGGTTGGTACCAGCCAGTACAGACATATGACTACTGCAGTGTAAACAGCAGCTTTGGAATTTGTATGATCTCCTTTATACTCAGCCGTCAAAGAACATGACCAAAGTGTGTGCAATTTTATAGAAGAAAATACTGAACCACCAAAGCATTAAATTTATATATCTCACAATTTAAAAGAGATACAATTATAAACCAGAAGCCTGAGAATATTATACATTATCAAACGGTACTCAGAGCTGGTAGGGTGCCAGATATCAAGTTTTATTTTCTTGTTTCTGTGGCTTTAGTTGATGAAAAAAAAATCATAGTTGTGCATGTAGTGTTACAGTTGTGAAAACTAATTCCTGAGAAATATCAGTTCTTCTCAAAAAAAGTTCACATTTGTATAGAGCTGCCTTTGTAGTGCTTACTTTTAAAAAATATTTGTAAAAGCATAAAGCCCTATCTTATCTTCAGATAAAGAGGGTGTATCTTCAAGACATACACAGGGTGTTCTCATAAATTAGCTAAGAGCAGATTATCTTAACCCATTCTGTCTCTTGGTCGGAGTGATTGCCCTGAAGATGTAAGATGCGAGGGAAGTGGAATAGATTCCTCAAAAGCAGGGTCTACGGTGACCCCTACTCTCCCCAGCAAGGTGTGTGGGCATAAAGGTGCCTTTATAAAACTGTGCTGCATCTTTTTCGTAGCTTCAGCACCAGATCTCCTCAGGCATTTTCACTTCTGCCAGTGATCCTGCTGTAAGAGATGAAGCTGGACGATAGGATAATATGAGAAGTTATGCGCCATATCTCTTAGAGATGAAAAGAGAACTTTGATATTTGCTTTATCCACTAGCAATCAGGCTCGAACAGTAGCAGAGGATTGTGCATTCAGGTAGCCAAATGGGTGTGCCCACAGTTCAAACGGCAGATATAACATCTCAGCCTTATTTTCATGCTGTTTCCTGGAGCTGCAGGCACTTTTTGCGAAGCAGACTGCACTTCAGCTCAATAAACTCCCTTTATAGCTTAAGCACTAGGTAAAGCACTAGACATCACCTTCTAATTCAGGTGAATCTGAGTGGCATCAACCCGCAGAAGGTATTGTAGTCAGTGTTTTCCTACTAGGCTTTTGATGCTCAATACGCCAGAAATAATAATGAAGATGAGATGAAATAACCAGCACAGGAGAAGAGCATGTGTCTGTTGATTCTCTGTGGGTCCTTTCTCAAGAAATGCCCACCAAGGCACAGCCCTTTTTAAGCTATGCAGAATTCAGAGATAGGGAGCTGTACCTCCTGATGACAGACATCAGAGGCAGCAAACAGAAGTGACAGTGTCAGCCAGCAAATCTGATTCCCTCAAATGCCAAGGGGATACTGCCTGTCAAAGAAAGCAAGTCTCCATCTAGCATGACAGAGCACAATATTATCTGAAGCTGTCTGCTGCTCTGATAATTTCTTGGCACTACCTAACAGTGGATTAGCACAGACAAGCAATAATTGCCTGAAAACTCACTGTCAAGGGTGGGGGTTTCTTTTAACTAATAGATGGGTACATGTGACTGCATAGGATCTGTTTGATAGAGATCTGTAACCCATCTTTACTGAGGATGTGCCTAATAATATCAACGATCAACAGATCCAACTCTTACAGTAGTATATACTGTTGCGAGTCAACAGAAAGCAGCTTTAAAATGTAATAAAAACTATATAATTTTGTTTAAAGAAGATATTTTGAAATGTGAGAACTAAGCATAGAGAGGAAACTGGGAATTAGACTGATTCTTCTATTTCTTTATTTGCATCACCTTATTTCTTGCTTTAGCTCAATATGATTTCCAGCAATATCATTATATTTTATGATATGTTTTATGATATGACTTCAGTAATATCATCATGTATCTTGTTCATTAATTCTTAAATTACTAAATGACAGTAAGCCACTTGTGCCAGAAATCTAATTAGTCAGATGATTTGATTTCTTATACATAAGTTAAATGTAAAGATGGAAGTGCAGACCAGGTACAAAGTGCTGTGATACTGGATTGCAATCTCCTACTAAAGGATTTGTGTCCCAAGTAAAGGCTCAGCACTTTGAGTTGTTCAGATGAATTAAACAGTGTCTTTGCAATGAGATCTTCAGAGCCCAGGAACCTTTTCTGTGTAAATGTCAGAGCCTTGCAAAGATAGGGCTCTAAGTGCTTTTTGGAGGAATAAAAAAAAAAAAAAAAAAAGGAGGAAAAGATGTGCTGTTCTTTGGAGTTGGGAAAGAGACAGGTCAGAGGAGCAGGAGTCTCTGCTAGTCTTTTCAGTTGCTGGAAGGCTTCCTATTAGAAACCGGTGGAGCAAGTAAACTCTGTTTAGACCTCCTGAGGGACTATAACACTCTGGAGCCTTCACCTGTAGTGAAAATACTGGCAGCTTTGGATTACTTAAGTCTTACAGCGTCCTGTGGAAGGGGGCAGCTTAAGACAAACGCAGATGGGCCAGCCCTTCAATTCAGCTGGGCTCTGCTCTTTGCTATTGTGTGTCAATCAGAAAGAACTCCATGAGAATTGGTTGTGTGTGGTGTCTGTAATATGCAAGCGTTTTTGCCCTCACCACCTGAAGTCAAATACTTATGACTGGAAACCTAAACATTTTCCGTTGTAGTTCCTCTTTACTTCCTCTCTATCATTGCCCTCTGCTCCAGCCCTTGGATAGCCCTCTCTCCTCTGCCTCTTCACATTTCATCACTCGCCTCAGCCAGAGGTGAGTGTTTGCTGCGTGCTGTAGATACTTTTGGAATCTTTTCTGAATACATTTCCAGGAGTGACATCTGGGAATGCAAGCTCCCTCTTAGGTCAATGAAGAAATATGGGTGCCTTGGAGGATACCACCACACCTGAAGGAAGTTCTTGCAGTACAGGCATTTAGGTCTTCCTCATCTTCTGTCTCTCCCAGTAAGAAATGATAAAACACTGTCATGTTGTTAGAAATACAGCAATGCTTTAAAACTAGTCAAACAACTCAATTTTATTTGCAGGTTTCCGGTATTTATTGTCTATCATATATCTAACAGATTAAATATTAGGGAAGGTATGTTTTCAGAATAGGACTGTCTTATTTGCCCTCTGTTTTATTTTGCAGTATTTTTGGCAATAAAGATAAAGTTTAGAGATAGAGTATTTGTATATCAGATATTACAATAGGCTATTTAATGACAATATTCTATTTTATACACAATTGATTTTCACCTCATTTCGTCAAACAATACATCTAATAAAACTTAAAAAGAATTTTTTTAGGTGTATAGTAAAGGGCAAAATACATAATACCTGCTCAAAGGAGACACTTTTTTCTTCATCAAGCAAAATTAAATCACTAATCCTGAGAGGATTTAAGTGCTTTTATTTATGTACACGAGAGATTCCATTAACTTAACATGCATATATGTTTGCAGGATTGATGTCTAGGGATATGACCATGTATCATTAAGACTCTGATTTAAAACATTTAATTAATTTTTCTCGTGCCACAGTACCCTTATAGTACAAATGAGCATATATCTTCAGCTGATGGCATCCACTGTGAGCAACTAAACAACAAGAATACTGTGTGTCCAAGCAGATTGCTGTAACTTTTTTATTCTAAATAAAAACTGTATTGAATAACTGAGTATCTGAAACCCAAGGAAGGTATTGAAACTGATGGAAGGTTTTTCCTTCCCCAGATGCTAATCCACTGTTGAGTTAGTTCTCTTTTACTGATACCAGTATGCACTTGCAGGCCCAGGTCACACAGAAGTCTAACCCAAAGGAATGGATGCAGATGTGAATGTTACAGAAAATAGGCTGGTCCCTTAAAAAGAAATTCAAGAGCAAGACAAATTTATCATGTTAGTGCATAAAGAGCAATAATAGTTTTTACCAATATAGAATTGTCTATCAAAGAACACTTGGGGTTTTTTTTCTAACTTCATATAAATAACCTCAACTGAAATGGTGGAATCCTCTTCTGCCATATTACACATGCTTCCTGAGCTCATATACCATGCAAGGAAAATTTCTTAGAGGAATTTCTCAATCTATACTCTGAAGCATTTGAAATTATTGCAAAAATATATGTTAAAACCACACGTGTACTGTTTTATGCATGCTGGCATGCAAGCAAGGAAAATGAAAAAATGGTTAAGAAGAAGTGAACTTCTGGAATTTAGTTATTATGGTAGAACTGTCCAGAATAGTTTATAGATTTTGATTTTTAAATGCTGCATATTCTTAAATTAAAAAAAAAAAAGACAGCAAACAGTTGAGAAATACTTTCATGGACAGTTATGACACTATTCTTGTACAAGATAGTGTGTACGAAGATACACATAAATATTTTGTATTTTTTTGCTGGGTGTTTTAAAACATTCTAGGGATCAGAATTTTATAGTCTTCTGAATTCTATGGAGATATATTGCTTGTATCATCTGAGGAGATGACTCACTACATTTAATTATATGACATATAAAGTAAAGAAGAAATCATTTCAGTTTAATATGTTACTCTTTAGTTCATAACCCAGCTGTCTATTTTTAAGGTAGGAGACTATGTGTAACAAAAATATAGGTATTTATAAAAGGTAAAAGATCTAATTTCTAAAATATACAACAATAATATTTAAGTGCAAGCATTGAAGATACCAAGCTGAGTAGTGTACCTGAAGTCAGCGTTAGAAGATGATCTTTGAAAAACTTCTTTCCATAGAAAGTAATTCGTTTAAAAAAGAACACAAAAAGCTGGATATTTAAAGATTTTTGAGGATTTACAGAACAGTACATTGACTGAAACATTCTAGGAACACAGTTATATGGAATTATCTATTGTGGAAATACTGTTCTGCCTGAGAAATAAAAAGATGTGGCATTTTAATTCCAAACACAGAAGTCTATATCTTGTTTTACAGAAGTAACTATGATATGGTTTCAGTTCGCCTTAATATTCACATAGAGTTTCTCATTTTAAACACAAATGGAGCTTACTCAAAGCTGCTTGTTTGCATACAGTTTATATGGGGATCCCTACTATAATGCATGCAAAAAGAAATGAATACAGCTTTAAGAATAGTTTTTCCTTGCTCAATAAATCCAAATTTGGACAGATACTTTGACCAGTCTTTGCTGAAAGCCTGAAATGGCACAGAAGTGCAAAAAAACCTAATCAATCCCTATTGGAAACATAGCTGTGGACACCAATAGTGTAGAACTTACTGATAACTATGCTCAATATTATCCTGTTTGGAAATTTGGAAATTATGCAAGAAATCGCTTTGACCAATATTTAAGTTACTTCTCTAGTGAGGACAATTTTGAAAATATGAGTAGCATTGTAACATACAATTTAAGAATAATCCGGTACTTTGTTGGTTTTTTTTTCCTGAATTAGTGTCTTCCATTGACTCCAAATCCTATAGTGCCAAGTCACATTGAAAATACACTGAGTTATATTTTCTAATCATAGTAAATCTATTTTTCAACAGCTGTAAATAAAGTTCATAGCAATTACAGTGTAAGTAATAAGGACTGATCCATTCTGGTTTTGTTTTTAAATTGCTTATCTGTGACTCTGGATGGGATTTTAGCATGAAACAGTAAAACATAAAGCATCCTACTTGATCAATGTTATGATTATAAATGATATAAACCCAGCAGTGACAATCTCTTTACCTATAAAAAAGGAAGAAAAGCAACATAAAATATTTTTCAAATTATCTGTATAAACAGGCTATGTAATATTTATGTAAATAAATATGCACATACACACTCTGGAATTTCTTTGAAAAGCTTGCTGTCAGCATCTGCCGCAGTAAATATTGCACCACACAGGCTGAAATGCGGAGCGTCTTTGAATATGATGTATGCGAAAAATCTTTAATAATAATTATTAACATATTTAACTAAACAAATGCATTATGAAAATTACAAATAGTATTTCACTTAGGATGTTTTAATTCATTGCAAAGTCATGATTGGTTCTTGAAGGTCAGCGGGTTGTCTGGGAAGGGTTTTAACGTTAATAAAGTTTACCCTCTTTTATTCCTTCATCAAATTTGCTCAAAACCACAGAAGCAAGAAATCTCAAATGTTTCATTTGTTTTCAAGTTGCCAAATACTGCTCAGTGTTTGAGAGTATCATTCATCTGCACTTTTTGCTTGCTTGTTTGTTTTCAGGCATGCTTTAGGGTGCTTTGTGCCTGGGATTTTGAAGAGAATGAGTCTTCTGCACTACATCCAGTGAGACTTCCTACACTCCCAAGTTTGTTCACCTTAAAATCCCAGCCTTAAGGCTTTAGTTTTGAGCTCATTCATAGAGATACAGTCTTCCCCTCCAATACTAGTAGAGATTCTAATATTTCAATGAATGTGATTTTTTTGTGTGAATCAGTCTACTTCTTGATATATGCTGCTGTTTGTACTGTGTTTGTACTGTGAGTTTAAAAACTCATGGTTTGTTACCAGGGTTTGGGGCATTCCCTATTCATCTTTGCAGCCGTTTCCAGACAGCAAAATCAGCAGAAGTCGATAGAACAGAGATTCATGGATTTTGATGCCAGAAGGGAACATTATGATAATGAAATCTGACTCCCTGCACAACACAAGCCTGACACTGTTGCATCTTCAAAGAGCTGATACTAAGAATAAATCTGACCTTAAAACATTTGATTGCTAGTCTTAACAGTCAGAATTTCTGGATAACTAATTCATAACTGCTAACGGGATTTTTATTCTTTTTTGTACAATCATTTTTTTTTTCTCTAAATGATGGAATTTGCTTGAAGAAACCCATTTTACAAGCCCAGATCAAGCCTGACTGAGATTTCTACTTGTGTATCTCATCACTCAACATGACAGTCAACCAAAGGAGAAGATGCAGAGAATTTTAAATGTAGAACTAGAGGGTGAGGCTTGGCTCAGCTGCTGCATAGCTGCAGGGATTGCTTTCAGAGGGACTTTGAAATGCTCAGCAGTCTCTGTAAATACAGGCCATTAGCCTCTGAGGATCTGTTAGCATGGTACATAAAGAGCACTGAGGAGATCCACGAGGAGCAGGGTGTTTTCTCCTTCCCAGAGCATCACTTTAGCGTGACTAGACTGCTTCCAGTCACAAAACTAATTAGTGATGGGCTGACTCAGATGTCCCTGCACAAGAGAGCGATGTGACACACGCATACCCCACCTATATATTTTCAGCTTTGCAGGTAAAATTAGATGCAATAATGTTATTCCCACATTTATGAAATGGTTTGTATTTTAAATATGAAAAGCTTTCTGTATGCACTTAAGTGTTATTGTAGGTAATTTAAAAGGAATTCAAAGAGCTGCTTATTTTTTTCTGGTAATTTTTCCAAGTCTTTTATGAAGTAGCAGACTCACTAGTAAGTTTTAATTTTTTCAGTTATGCCATGAATGATTCGGAAGACCATAAATAACATTAGCCTATTAAAAATATATCACTACACTAATATCTTCTAGAAGAAGAAGAAGCTAAAATGCTTTTTCTGGAGCAATTCACATGCATTCCATACATTTGTATCAATTCAAAGACCTCATGTATTTTTCAAAAAAAATATAAAAAATGTTATTCTTTGGATCCTTTTATTTTTACTGAATATGAAAGGCTTATGATTAAAAGTATTGATCTAGAACTTGGAAGACTTGTATATAAATTCCTTGTAGAACACCGGCTTCTCATCTGTAAACATGAATTAGCTCAGACTGATTTGTGAAGTTACTGTGAAGACATGTGTGTAACACGGTTTGAGGTATACTCATGTACTAGCGTAGTGAACAGTTTCAAGGACTTAAGCTGGAATTTATCTTCTCAGATTCTTCTAATGGTTTAAAACTTCGTATTTTACATAAACCTTTTTGTGTATTTCTTATTGTCTGTGAAATTGTTTGTTTGCTTCAGAGCATTCAAGCAGAAATATTTCAGTTGTATTCAAATATGAAACAGAGGGTTGTTTGCTTCTCCTATGTGTCTGTGTTCTGCTGTTCCATTTTTGGTTGGTTTTGGATTTTTTTGCTATATTCCTCTATGTAGCTGTGAAAAACAAGACATCATCTTTTTTTGTTGTTCACTTGAAGTAGCATTTCTGATTTAGTCTGCATTTCAGCAAATGCTCAGTCATCCACATAAACTTCATGAAAGTCTTACCTGTTTCATACTTGACTCATTTAATTGCAAAAATTGTTCTCATGTCTACTAAAGATGGTGTATATTGTCTTTTTTTATGGTTGATAAGAGACTACAGTATCCTTTAATTGTCAACAGCTGGTCATAGTTGACCAAAAATTATAAACTCTGAAAAATTCCTTCCTGACATCTGCATCTCATCTCTCTAGTGAGTGCAGACCATACTGATATCTGTGAGAAAGTAAGACAAGGAAAGACTCTGAAGAACAGCAGAAGATATATGCATTTTAAGTGAGCAAGAAAAAAAAGATAAAAGCTGTCCCATTGTTACATCTGAAATGAGTGCTGGTTTTCCTACACTTTTCTCAATAGAATGCTGGTTTGAATTTTTTTATCTAAAGGAAAGAGACCAATATTTGAATATTTCTTTTTCGGTCAGTGTGTGTGTATGTGCATGTGTGTGCAATCCTCTACGTATATGTGTACATACTGCGCTACAGAAAGCATGGTCTGTAGGTATGCACACATGCATAGGATGCATAGCACTCTGCTGTGGCGAGCCTTATTGGCATGAATTTGGAGTGGACGTGTTACTCAAGATCTTACCTGAGATCAGAGAGGTACTTCATAGAAACAAATGTTTATATGAAAGGTGGTGTTTTGCATCAAAAAGCAGTTATTTTCCCAAGTGTTCCTGGAATGAAATGTTCACCTCTCCTCCACAGAGATATCGCAGGTTCTCATGTCCATCCTTATTTCAAGCAACTCAAGTAATCTAGTCTATTAAGTTACTGGCATGCTTGGCACATTTTTCAAGAGCAAATATTCCAACAGAGTGAGGCTTAAAGTAATTCCATGGGTGATTTATCAGTGGTGTTCCTGGCTCTTTTTTTTGTTACAGTTAGACAGGTTCTGGTTCTGATGGCAAAAGAAGAGAGTTTTCCTCTTGTTCTGGTTTGAGTTAGAACAGAACTAATTCTGCTCAGTGATTTTACTTTACAATTAAGTTTCTTCTAAGTAACTACACTTTCTAAAGTTAACAGCACGTTTTTGCAGGTAGTCTTTTTGTCTAGAAGTGATAATGCTCAACGTTTAGAATTACTGCCAAGGACTGGTGTGCAGACCAAGGTCATTGCTAAACCTTGTGTACCACATTGGGGATGCAGAAAGTAAAAGGCTGCACCCGCAGGGAGGAGCAGGCAGGTCATGTGACCCTAAACTGACCAACAGGGTATTCAATCCCATGTATATGTCATATTTAATATAAAGATGAGGGATCATGAGAGTCAAGCTCTCATGCCAGTTCAGGAGAACTCTCTCTGTTCTGCCTTCAATCCTAACCCATGTGTTCCTGGATCCAATTCCAGATTCCAGCTCCTGAATCCTGTTTCTGTCTGCTGCTGAGTCCAGTCTGGGACTTCCCCAGTGCCTGCTCCAGAACATCAATGGTGATAGTGACATAATTGTCATTAGGAGGGTTGGGTTTGATATTAGGTTTGTGTATACATATATATTCCATTTTATTATTATTGTTATTATTATTTTCATCAAAACTGTTCGAGCTTTTTTATCTCATCTGTAAGTCTCTCTCCCTTATTCCCTTTCTCTTTGCCTCTGGGTGGGGAGAGGGGTTGACAGAGAGCATCTATTATAGGTCTAGTGGATGGCTAATCCTAACTAAATCCTAACTGAATCCTGACACCTCTCTATCCCTCAAGTTTGCTGGAATGTATGCCCCTGAGATATACGTCTATGTAGCATCAAAATGTTTTGTAGCTACAAGGGCCTTACTGGCAGAAATAGATAGCAAGTCTCTCAAAGAAAGTTACTTGAAACCTGCGGTAGGTGCCCCTGAGACTTATTTTCTTCTTCTTGGAAGAAGAAATCTAGGTGCCTTCTGTGACGTTTTGGAAGAAATCCCCTTGCCCTAGCAGGAGCTTTGCCTTTCTTGCAGGTGTTCAACTTGCTTCATGATTAGATCTCTGATTATTATTATCCAAATGTGGGGGAGAGGTGAGGGGAACAAGGTGTATGTGTTCCAGCATGCAGTACACATGGGGAAGAATATTTTGTAGAAAGAGGAATCATCTCACATAGATGAAGTTGTACAATGAAAGACTTACGATAACATATTTCTCTTCTACCCATTCATAAAACCCTCTTGACTTGCCATATTAGTCACTCATTCAGTAGAGTTTAAAGGATTCAGTTATTTGCATGCTGATAACTCATTATTTGAATAGCTGTTCATTTTATTAATTCATGAATTAGTGCTTCTTCGTATTATGCTTGAGAGGGCAAGAAAAATGAGGAGCCAACCATGAGCATAGGATAATGGTACTTGCGTGTGGCAAGGCCATGGAGATTGCAGAAATCTATCCTGCAGCCCACCCGTATGGCTGCTTCTCCCCAGACTCATCCTGGAAGTGGCGTACGACTTTGATTTAAGAAAATAATTATGAATACAATGAATAAACTTTTAAACATTAAAAGGAAAGTTTTACGTTTAAATGGAAAGAGAGGTAGATAACCGAAGATGGAGCGTTATGATTATCTGATCTGACTTTATCACAAAGATCAAATACTCTTGATTTTGCATAATTGTGTTATCAAATTGCAAGTGATGAATTAATACTTCTCCTATGGCCTTGTTGAAGAGCTGTATGGAGATCAATGAAAACTGATGCTAACTGCATGTACAAAAAAATTGAACTGTTGCTGGGATCATTCTTAAGCTGCATGGCATGTTGTTGTCTGACAAAGATGAGTATTCACCATTCAGCTCACACAGGGACTAAAAGGTCAGTTTGGAATAGTCCTGGCAGAAAAAAAAAAATAAGAAAGAAATTTTTTTTTTTTTTAACTTGCTTCTATTAATTTTCTTTCTTATCCATTGACTAGCTACTCCCTCAAATGCCTCAAATGCCTCACTATCTGTGGAAGATTCAAAAAGAACTGTCAAGTTTCTCCTAAAAAGCTTTTAGAGGGTTTCAAAATTGTTTTTTTTCTTAAAATACATTATTTTAAAGCATAATAAATGCTGGGAAGCTGGGAGAGAGCCTTCCCCAGGAGAAGCGGGATAGAGCTCGGCTCGGCCTGTGGTGAAGGAGCCTCGGAGAGGAACTGGTACCTACGGCAAGTTAAGCAGAGCTGATGGATCCGGCGTTACGTTTACCTTCTGGCAAGCACCTCTTGTCTTGGTGCTGTTGTGGGAGAGGCTCTTGGGGCTCGGTACGGCTGGCGTGGTACCAGGGTTTCACCCTTGGGGGAAACAAGGGTGGTTCCACCTCGGCTGGCGCTCGGGGCCCTCTGGGCGGCCACCTGAAATGTTTGCAGAGCTCGGCAAAGGGCTTCTGTCATCTACAGCTTCCTCATGAGGGGAAGAGATGGGCCAGGTTCAGGTCTCTTCACTCCTGTGCCCGATGACAGGACTTGGGGAAATGGCAGAAAGCTGAACCAGGGGAGGTTTAGGTTGGATATCAGAAAAAGTTCTTCACCCAGAGAGCGGTCGAGAAGTGGAATGAGCTCCCCTGGGAAGCAGTCCCAGCACCGAGCCTGCCTGAGTTCAAGAGGGGTTTGGATGATGCTCTCAGGCGCAGGGTGTGATTCTTGGGGTGCCCTACACAGGGACAGGAGTTGGACTCGATGATCCTGATGGGTCCTTTCCAACTTGGCAGATTCTGTGATTCTGTGATAATACTGCTATTGAAATTGTTACTCTCTCAAATAGTAATTATTTTACTTGTAATTCCTCTCTTGTTTTATTCTTTTTTAAATGCTGTACTTTATCCTGGAATTAAATTTTTTTTAATACCTTACTTAATTCCAATTCACTATCCACTCCACTGGGATCTATGAGAATTGTAGAATGACTTATCTGCTTCATTTCAGTTTGCTTCACAGGAGGTTTGAGCTGGTTTGTTTTAATTGCTTCCCTACTATTTCAGACATCTTGCTCCATATGGTAATGTACATAAAATTTTTAATTTGTTTTCTTCCTGAAAAGCTGCACATGATAACTTATTAGCTAAATTAATTTTTTCTTATCTTTAGGACATTCTGCTGAGGCTTTCAGACTAGCCTGCAATTACTTTTGCCTTATTCATCTAATCTGTAATAAAAAATCTAGCGTGCCAGGGTAATGGATTTCACCTGAGGATCTCAACATGATTTGCAGACAATAATTAATTAATTAGTTTCACAACTTGTCTTTAAAATAGTTGAAATTGAAATGCAGCCTGCCAGCACACAGCTATTAGCACCATGTTGCACCATTAACTATAGCTGCTGTATAAGCAGGTGATGCAATTGTCTTCTCTGAGTATCAGAGAAGGTTCCTGCTCAAGTGGCACCATGTTAAAAAAAAATTGAATAGTTAAAATCATCTGGTTGCATGTTTACTTGGCATTTAGATGTAATTATGTCCCATAAGGGCATATGCAGGCATTTATTATGTCTGTAATATGTGTTACAGAATGGCGATCTGGCATTATTGTTTTTGCTTTTTTAGCAACATAAATGTTACTACAGGTATTTGTCCAGGCGTGATATTTTTACTTATAAATGCATTTCACTATGTCATGGAGCTGAACTGGAAAAACATTGAAGATGTGTATAAGGTCAACAGAGAACTTGTCAGAGTTAAACCCTGAGGAAAGTTCTCATTATTCATCCTCTTCTATTTATACATGAGGGTTGTTGGCTTGCCTTTATACTGACCTGTCACTGAACTGTGACTAGTAATTTTAAACAACCTGGATTCTGTGTTTTTCTCATTTACCGTAATTATATTACTACTTGAATTGAGCTGATTAAAAAGAATTAGATACATCTATAGGGGTTGAAATTAGTGAAGTAGATTTTATCTGTAGTAGAAAGCAAAAGGTTTATTGTAAATATCATAACACTGTGGTTATAAAATGTGCAGTAAAATGTGATGTATTTTAAAGTTTGCATAAAACCCTTTTAAAGACCACATTCAGTATCCAAAGTCAGATTGTTTTTTTTTTTCCAATCTCAAATATAGTTGAGTGAAGTTCTTCAAACAGGGAGAGAGGTACAGGAAGGGAGGAAAAAAGTAATTCTGGGAGTAAAGGGGGAGAGGGAAAGGAAGGAAAGGAGAAAGGGAGTAGGAAGGGGAAAGCAGTGAGAGAAGGGAGAAAGGAGAGTAAGAGAAGTAGGCCACAATCATCTGTAAAATATAGTGGGTTTACTTGCACTTGCAATAGCAGTATGAAAATCCTTGATATTATTGAGACCTACAAGCTGCTAGAAGTACTTGTATGCAATCAAAAAGTTTTTACAAGGCAGCTGCTTTAAGCATCTGCCCATTAACCAGTCGTTAGGTGTGTAGACGTCATGTGTCTATTACTGATTTACTTACATGTATGAAGCTGAATACAAAAGCTGTAATCTTGAAAAAGGATGAAATAAGCAAGGATTTTTCCCATTTACACTTCCCTAAATATATGATTAGCCTTTATTTCTGTATTTATTGACGCTTGGGTTGGTTTTACTTTTAGAAGTCAGGCTGAGCCTGGTCATCAAGCTATCAAGCTATTTTTTTTTAGTATTGGACATAAGGGTTATTTCCCTGATACTCAAAAGCGTAATTAAAAATGACAGCAGAGCAAGGTATTCCTTTGTTGTCTTAGGTGTAAACTATCCAGGTCTATTAATGATAGTTGTAAAAAATATTACTGTAATGTTCCTTTTACCTTCTAAAACAAGGAAATTATCCTGCTTCTTTCCAAAGACTGACGGGAGCCTCTGTTGAGGACTCCATTTTCCACTTTGGTGCTAACTTTGCTAGACCATGAACTAGGGGAGATTCTAGTCTCATTTGGGGTTCTGTGGACATCTGACAATGTCTTCTGCAAGGTCTTCCAATTTTTTATCCTCTTTTTCTTTTACATTTACCTCTGAGACATTTACATTACCAGTGTTCCTTAGGATTATGAAATCTGCCTTTTGGAAGAAGAGATTTAGAGTGTCTAACCTGCATCAGCTAATGATATAATTAGGGTTTATTTCTCAGTAATAAGTATAACCGTGTTGTGCGTATTGTTCTGTAGACTTCTACTAATTTAAAATCTGGCAATTGGTATTTTTTTCCCAATTGGCACTGCCATCTAAAATAGATTTTTTTTTTTTCTCTTGGGTGCAGTGTCCTTTACATTATAAAATAATAATCTGAAGAAGTTCTGTTATTGCTACATGGTCACTGTGATAAAAGGCTCATGGACTTACCAGCACATGACTTAAAAGTCCTCCACAACTGTATGTTTTCATTTTCCTGCAAACTGAAAATGTTCGATAGGCCATCCTTGTGGCCTGTGGTCAACATACTGCATATAGGCATTCAAAATCCATTTTTCTAATTCATAAGCAACTCTGAAACATATCAGGCTTGTGTGCTGATGTACCTGTTTTTCCTGTGCTTAGAAATATAGAAAATAAATGTTTCCTGCTCTCGAAACACTCATTTTCATCTCTCTCCTTTATTTCCTGGAGTCTACTATGAAAGCACTGTGTCCACCTCTGTCTTAAGTCCCTGCCTTTTTTTGACTCTTTTCTTATGTACTCAATGTACCTGTAGCACATATTCATTCCTTTAAGTAACAACAAGGGATTTCAGGCAATATAATACAATTAAACAATATTGTTGTGATTCGTTGGATATTTTTTTTTGTCTGAAATATAGCAGCAGCATTGAACTCTGTGCAGGATATTTTAAATATGCTGTTTATTTATAAAATATGAATATTAGATATGCAGTTCTTCCCATTTAATTTCATTTCAGAAACATGTTTACTATTAAGGTCTCAAAGATGGCAAACAGTTCACAACTCTTGCATAAGGAAACTTAAAAAAATAGTTATTCTTCCTAGTTTAGAAAAGTGAGTCTGAATCATCTTTTCTTCCTATAAATTGGCCTTTGATGAAAAGAATTTTTCATTGTTTCCAAGTGTCTAATCAACAAAGTTACCTGCTTTAAAGAAACATTGCTTGCTTTTATAGTTTAAATTCTACAGCCTGTAAGCGTTCATTAATATTGTGGTTTTCTATATATTGTCTAGCGTTTTAAATATGTAAACTCTGGGGAAGTGGGGTTCAGCGTTGACAATGTGTTTTTTCAGGATTCTTGAGGAAACTTGAGTGGAGCAGGGGGAAGGTAGGCTGATTCAGAATTTCATTCCATTCATAGACTGAGAAAGCCCACTGAAATGTACTCTTACATGACGGAAATAACAATAAAAAAATATTTTCAAGAATTGTTATCCAGATTAGCTGAAATCTCAGACATTGAGTCTTTAATAAGCAGCAAATTATTTTAAGATTTCTTGAAGGAAATTTCAGAAAGAGCCCTCAGAACTGTTGGTGCCCAGTCTGGTTTACCTTGGCATGAAAAATATTTGCAAGCAGGATCAATTTGAGTGGACATTTAAAAAAAATGTTTTTGTCCCTTTGCATTCCCACATGCCCTGCTCCACCTTCCCATGTGTGAAATGGCCTCTGCCCATGTTCTTATCTGTATATAGCAATTTATGGCAGCCAATCATAGTTTCAAGTGTTGAAAGTTCTTAACAATATAGTAGTCAACTCATACTTATGTTGACCAGGTAGAAGCTAGCCAGGAGGACTTACTGCTCTTACCAGTATTCCAGCTATTTGGCAGAAGTCTCAAAACTGAGACTGGTCTCTGAGGTTGTTGTATGAGGTTTTCGATCCTGCACAGCAGAATAAAAAGTAAAATTTATTAAGGGTTTAGTTCTAATTGCTATTGACACTTTAAAAAGAAAATAATTAAGGCTTATCACGTGATCGCGAACTGTTTGTTTCAAAACAGTCTCTTAAGTACTGCCCATATGAATAAATGAGCACTTCTACTTACAAACAAATTTAAAAGAAAAAATACAGCATTATAATATTAATTCAAGTAGCCTGAACATTCCCTGAATATTAAGTGATCCAGTGAGAACCCACATATTAAAGCTGTTAATACTCTTTTAAATAAAAAAAATATTTATGAAGCAGCAAGACTTTGAAATTCATCACAGAAAAAGCTGGAGGCTAGAGAAGTACCTTTTATTTTCTTCATGAATTTCCTTTCTGGTATAGCCGACTCGTAGGCTGTCAGAAACTCTGGCATTTCCTTTCTGTTTGCTTTCCACAAGAAAAGCTTGGCAGCTTCCCAAAATGACAACTGAATAAGAACATTCTGAAGAGCTAAATACAAATATTTAAGTCCTGCTACCCAACCAGCTGCAGCCCACATGGCACTGAAAACAGAGCAACGATATCAATGGCAACAGAAGAAAGAGCACAATAAGCTCCCAAACATATTCCCTCCATCACACCAAGGATTTTCTGTTGCTGCCTTGTGTGCCTCTCTGTAGGACCTGTGCCTGCTTCTGTTCACAGTGACAGAACACAGCTTGCTTGTTAAATACCAAAAGCAGTTTAGCTACTAATGGGAGCACTGCAAGCAGAAAAGAAAGTGTTAAAATGGAGCATTGTGAATGCTTGTTGCTTTAATCATATGTGATGGTTCTTTGCAGGTTTAGGTTGATCTTCTCTTATCTATGGTGTGCCCGACACTGGGCAGCAGCTGTTTCTTTGCAGATCTTTTCTTCCAAGGGTTAGATTTATAAATGCTTCCTGGAAAGTCCCCACAAAGAATCCCCAGAATATCCCCTTCCCTCCTCTCATCTTCATGACTTGCTGAAACTTGTTTCTGCATGTGCCGAAGCAAAGCTTCAGAAGAATTATCACCTCTGCTGCTAGCTGCAGCAAGGTGGTGTCTCCTCTAATTCGGTCAACTCAGGCTGAGTTCTTACTAAACCTTCAGCCAGAATAACAACTACCAAACCCATAGATATAGATCACATTTATAGAGTTAATGTAGCTCACTCCCATGTATTTTGCAAGTTACTCACCTGTAAAATTCCCAGTTATGTGAATTTGAAGAGCAAACACAGAAGGTGTCGTTTTGAGATGGTGCATATATGATGTGCTAGCTCAGCGTGCAGGAGCTTTCTGAATGCAGAACTGTACTACTGTACATTCACTTTTCAGAGAAAATGGTCATATCTGCACTTCAGAGAGCTTTTCTTTTGTGTTTGTTTTAGTTTCATTTGATGGTTTGGAGACATCGTAAGCTGCACAAAAGTTGCCAAGTGGAGCAAAAGGCAGAATTGTCAGGTAGTTATTAGAAGATGATACATTGTAAGAAATTGATTTTCACAATGTATTTCAAAGTTAAATACCATCCTTCTTCAGTTTTCACTGCAGTATCATTCTTTGCTGCCAGAATCAGAACATTTTTTCCCTGTTATTGGTAGCTAAAAAGTTCTTCTCCCATGCGTCTGTCTTCAATGTCTTGGACAGAACAGATAAGGCTTTACCACATGGGCTACATAGTTAAACTATTGATATAGTGCTTTATGTGGTTGCCTGTGTTCATAATTTTCTGAGAATATTTTGTGTTGGTTCTCCCTATTGTTTTTCAGGAGATTTCTAGAATTCCAGTTTGCCTTTTGTTTTCTGGACAGTAACTCATGAATTTTCATTGATGTTGAGCATGTCTAACATCCTGTTACAGACAGAAGCTGTTGAGGTTATTGAAGACTGCTAATGTACATGTTGAAGTTAATTTTTACTCCGTTTAAACATAGTTTTCACCTTCAAATGCTTACGTTGTGTCGGTGGTATGTGACGTGATAAACTGAAGCTTAGTGATCTAAACAGAAGATGTATTCAGTTCCGAGCTGTACACTTTGTGTATGTTCAGTATTGATGGTGGAAACATTTTTTTTGGAGCATGAGGAGGAAAAGAAGATAGTGAGAGTTCACAGAGCTTCCTCTGAGGTAATGTAGCTGTCTGTTACAGTGAAGTGCTACTTCACCCTGTAGTTAACTAAGCTGCTTTTAAAGAATGCAGTAACGGAAGAACATTTCCAAGTACCCTGTATGGTTATCGTCTATTGCTCTCTGAATGCTAAGGCAAGTGAAATAAATTAAATATGATGTCAGGGAACCAATTCTGGTGATAATCTAGTACAAGTAGTGACATTCATGGAAGTTGCATAAGTGTAAATCATCTGAATTTGTTCCATTACGTTGCTCCAGTAATTTTAAGACAATGGATCATACTCAGGTGTTTAATTACTATTTGTATTATAAAGAAGGGCTTCCCTCCATTATACTGCTTTTTCGTGCAGTTGCTCTGTGAGAACTTACCAATTCAGCCAGCTTGAAGGTGACATGAAATATTCAGGTGGAACTCATAATGATTTCAAAGCATGTTTTGCAATGGAAGGAGGTGTTGTGCAAAACATTTCAGGGCTGTGATTTATTTGGAAAATAAATAGAAAAGTAATGAACTATCATCTTAGAAGCACCCTGGTGTTGGCAACAATGCTCTGAAGTATGGATATCAGATGATTTATTAGGATTCTGCTAATACAAACTGGAGCAAACATGAGCTGGATTTAGAACCTTAACCATAAACAACAGCATAACGTGTTTTAAAAACCCCACAATAATTTGTGGGACATATTACATAGCTTACTGGTAGGAAGGCTACCAATGTTGATCATAAAATTTGTCTGTCTTTGTTTTATGGTGTCTGAACCCCACCCTGCCTGGTATGCAGTACCATATCTTCTTTCTGCACTGTTACAAGTGTCATGACCTGCCTGCTCTCTGAGAAAGGCCAGATTCAGATAGCACCGAGTTTGTGCCACAAACACATTCTCTCTGAAAGAGATCTGTGAAAAGGAATTCGACTGGAATACCAGGGAAAAGGTCAACAAAAATAGAGTTAACATTTCTATCTGAAATGTGGTTCTTCAGTCTTGCAGTGTGGAAGGGTGGTGGCATTCAAAAGCACTGCCCAACAATATGGATTTTTGTCATAGCGTGCCTAAAGAAAGCCTCATGTAGATTAAAAGCAATCAATACTCTTGCAGTGTAGGAGAGGTATTTAGCATTATTCCCTACTAGGTTATTGATACAACGGTAGGTGTCTTTTTAAGTAAAGTCTGGTATAAGGAAGGAAGCATTTCCATTAGAGGATTCCTATTTTTGACTGTTCATAGCAAAGGAGATGTTAAATAACAGACTCTGCAAGATATCCCTTAAGAGTATAATTAATTGGTGCTTGTGAAAGGAGTGAAATACTAGGGTATTGATGCTGGCAGTAGTTCACAAAATACTTACAGAGCACTAGCATTAAAGGCCTTCCATTACATCTATATCTTAATTTCAGCACACATCAGTTAAAAGGGTTGATTTCGATGTCATGAAACTGAGCTATGGTTAGTAGATTTTTCTTACCAAAATTGTTACCAGAAGCAGGAGCACAAGAACTCCTTTACTTCTCAGTATTCTTTAATTATAGGCTGTTTTCTTTAAACCTCAGAGCAAAGTTTGTAATTGCTACCAAATATGGTAAAATTTTCTTGGATTGTGACAATGATGGGAGCAGAGATCTCTGAATCATTCAATTGCAGACTTTATCAATCAGAAGGGACCTTGGGAGGTCTCCTGTCCAATACCCTGTTTAAAACAGGGCTAACAATAGGGTCTGACTAGATTGCTCAGGGCTTTATCCAATTGGGTCTTGAAAACCTCCAAGGATGATGACTAGGCAATGTCTCTGGCTAGACAACCTGCTCTACTGATGGGTTGTCCTTGTGGGATTAGGGATTTTTCCTTATATCCAGTCAGAAATGCTCTTGTTTAATTTTGACCGTTGTCTCTTGTCCTGCCACTACTGTGGAGAACCTTGCTGTATCTCCTTGAGACCTTTCCTGTAAGACACTGGGGACTGCTGTAGGATTCCCTGAAGCCACCTTTGCTCCAAATTGAACAAACCCAGCTCCTTCACGTACTCTTCACAGGCCAAGTGCTTCATCCTTGAGCGTCTCGGTAGCCCTCCTCTGGACGTGCTCAGGAGATGTTTAGTGACAGATGTATTTGTACTGCTGGGACTGGCAGCTTCTTTCTACTTGAGCTTTTGAATAGTTAGTTTCTGAAGGTGAGAGTCATTTGAGCAAATATAATGCATGTGAATGGGCCAAAACTAGCAACTCATAGGAAAAAGGACTGGCCCTGTAATGTGATAGATCAACAGAACTGAGCTTCAGCCTCCACTTACAGTCTCATAATATCCAGTGTTTTGACATATTATCATGTACTTAAGCGCCTGTTTTGCAAGAATCTCCATAATTTTGCAGGGTATTTCAGCTACAGTTATTTTGAACTTTGAAATAAGAGTGTGTCTGTATTTCATGGATTTTGTCACTACTATTTTATGGAGTGAGCTGTTTGTTTCCTGAACGAAGAGACTATTTTAAAAAAAAGAAAAGAAAAAAAAAAGAACTTTCTATTAAAATAATCTGATCGTTTAGAGATAATGACTTTTAAAATGTTACTTTACTTATTACTGTGTTAATTAAATACAAAATACATCATTTTACCAAAAAATATGTTTTAAAATATTTGCATAAAAATAGTACTGTTTAACAAAACTGTACTTTTGTGCCTGTACTTAACTTTTTCTAAAGTGTTAAGTAATTTGTGAAGCTTTACTTTTCTATTGCAAACCACAGTCTTAGTGTCCAGATAGTAGTAAGAGGAGTAGAATATGGCTCTACTGGTGCCTTCATTTAAATGGATACAACTATCAGCTTTATTAGGAGTAATTTTGTACTTACTGACTTAAGCAGATTTTCTTCTTCTATAAAGACACCATTGAAATCATATTTTAACCTTAAAAAGCATTCACTATTTTAAAAAAAGAAATACTAGATAAGGTGAAAAGGTAAGTAACAACAATCTGAGATTACTTGAATTTAAGAGAAGACTAGTACAAAAATTGTTTTATGCACTGTTTTCACTTCTAGTTGGTAACTGAATGTACACATATCTAATACTGAATCAGATGATGGTAGTTCACTCTTAATATGCATAATATCAGAGTTATCTGATACTATAAACAGCAAATATCTGCTCCCTCAACTATTTTTTCCACCCTGAAAGTGTAAAATGCTTAATTATTCCGAAATGATGGTCGTTTTTTTGTCAGGCTGATAATCAGTTTGGAAATTTCTCCCAGAATTCTGGTATTTTCATCAGAAAACTGCTGCACCCATCCAGTGACCCTTGCATGGTTGCATGGCCTTTGTATTTCCTATAGAAGCATTTTGTAAAACCATAAAGACCACTTCTGCATTTTGGAAAAGAAATATGCTTTGGAAAGAAAATGGCAGTTTCTAAGGAAACCTACTGTATGACACTGGAGTGTTCTGCCATGGGGGGGTTTCTTGGTGCAGGATAGTGTCGTTATGCCCAAGAGAAACAGAATTTGTGGATTTGACAATTTTCTGACCAGTCTTCTGCAATTTGAATCCCATCAATTTTTCTTCCTTGCTGTATTTTGCTGTTTTGTAGCTTCTTCTTATAAGTATCGCGGTGAAAATTAGCTCTGAAATTGTAAAAACAAATATAAACACATAGTAGGGAGATATTTTCTTCCAAAGTGATGCAGCAAGTAACTAGCCCTACAGCTGTTGTTTCAGCTTTAATTAAAGGTAGATAAACATTATAGAATATATATTTTGAAGTAACTTATTAGTCTTGGCCCTCTTAATTAATCAAAACTTGGGACCCAAATGCCCTATTGTTTTTTTCATTCCTCTGTGGCAAAATAGACAAGTGTACAAGTAAATGTTCCCTCCCCACACCCCTACCTTTCTCCTCCCCCCAAAATTAATGGAAGTTTAATGCATTTAAAGACCAGAATATTCTATGACATTTAAGGAATCCACTATTTCTGCATCAAAATCTGTACTTTGTAATCAAACAACTAGTCTGTTCTATAGGAGTCAGCATACAGAAATGAACTTATCGCTGTAAATGACTCTTCACTTATGACCGTATATCATATGCATATATTCAAATTTGGTACTTCTCTTTCTCCAGCAGTTAAGCCTAATTATACTTGTGTTGACTAGATTAATTGTGTGTTGCTAAGAGTAAATGGGCAGGCTAATGACAGCATACAACAAAAGTTATCTTTGGTTTCCAGGGAATGCAAAAATGGATGTCCAGTTGGTTGTCAGATCACGACTGTGGCTTTGCATACATGTCCTTAAATGTGGTAATTATTTTTCAGCTAGCACAAGCTTTAGGTTTTGAAAGGTAATCCCTATTCCAACTCCGAAAGTGAAACACACTTTTTCTTGCAAGACTACTTTAATGCTTTGTAGAATTAACTCCAGAATTAATAAGCTAAATTGTTTAAGAACAATTCTACTGGCAAAGATGAAGAGGGTTTCCCTTTTCATTCCAAAATGATGAAAAATGCACATGCATCCCTCTCATGCCCCCAACTTACTGGCTTGCTTGCTTATGTGTTTATTTCTCTCCTCCCCTCTTCATGAAAATACATATGGCCGTTATAGTCACTTTTGGTTTTAGTTTTTGTTACTCGTTCTTGTTTTTTCTTTTCTGCATATTTCCTGTATATCAGCCTTTGCAACCGCAGATGCTGCAAACAAATTAACATCTTCGGTATTTGCCATAGGAAAATGTTAAAATTATTTTTGAAGGCTGTACTGCTGATTTTGAATGTTTCATGTATATTCATGTCAATGTATGCTAAAGAGTCAGTTCAGGATTTCTCTCTTACATTTAGACAGATACTTGAATGTATTGAGCATCTATTTTCAAAAGATCTGAAGAAGAGGAAAGGTTAAGAAGAAATTAGGGAGTTCAGAGAGAGGCGAATATAAATGAAACAGAAGTATTTAAGAACAGACTTTCTTCTTTGTTCTTTTTACCTAAAACACTTGATCTGTCTTGACAGATTTCTGCTCAGATGTAAGTGAAACAAGACAGATGAACAAATAGGGTTGCCAAGTTCAGTTAACGCTGTGTATTGAGGGTGACAGAGCACAGCAATAGGCTGCCCAGAGAGGTTGTGGAGTCTCCTTCTCTGGAGACATTCAAAACCTGCCTGGACGCATTCCTGCATGATCTATCTACTTTAGGTTCCTGCTCTGGCAGGGGGGTTGGACTTGATGATCTTCTGAGGTCCCTTCCAGCCCCTAATATTCTGTGATTCTGTGATTTCAGCAAGACCAAGTAGAAGGTGCAGTCTGAAAATGATGAGGTCCTTCGAATCAAGATAAACTTTTTTTGATTTTTAGCCTTTCTTTTCAAATTTAAGCAAAGAAATATAGTTTGTACTGTTAAAAATCACATTTAGGTTTTATTTTCAAAAAGTCAATAAAATGAATGAGCTAGTGTATGGGCCTATTACCTGCAATTTTTAAAAGAATTGAATTATTTCATGTTATTCAATTCCTGTCTGACTGGTGGATTTATAAGATCTTTTTATTGCCGGGTGACATGTTATGGTAAGGCCAAATGTTTTCATTTTTACTACTCCAGGAACTGGGTTTTTTTTTTTACCTTTCCTAATGACATTGTTATTTTACTGTCATTTTTTTGTGGGTCAGCTCTCATTAATATTTCTAGTGGTTTAAGTATGTTTGAGTTAAATGAGTCTTTTAGTTCTAAGCAAACAGTATTCAAAAATATTATTCAGATGACTGGCCAGGAACTCCAGAATAGGATTGTAACATCAATTACACCATTAAAGCTGAGGTACAGATAGTTTAAAGATTAATGAAAAAGGTAAATCATGCTCACTATCAAGTCTGCTCTGATATCTGTGGAAGACTTTATTTGATTTGAATTTGTACCCAAAGCATCTAATTGGAACATTTTCATGAAGACTCTAGTGGACAAGGATATTGTCTTTAAAACTTATACAGATACTTGTTCTCCCTGTGTTATTTCTTCTAATGCTTCAATATTAGTTCTTCCCAAATTGCAAATATGTCAATAGTATTATCACCTCTAAAATATCATTAGTGGGACATTTCTTTTCCCAATTAGAAATACTTTATCCTCACAGGTTGAACAGCAGCAGCAGCTGGTGTTCAGCAGTCTAATCTTCTTGAACAAAGCTCTCACTAGTTGGGGAAGTTTCATCCCAGTAAGAGTGCTGAAATCAATATGGATCCTGAATTCTTCAACTCTTCCAGCTCTTCAGTATCTGTTCATTCACTCCTTCAAGCTCTTGAGCCATTAGTTTTAGAGAAAATGATGAAACACTTGTACAAAAAATGTTATCTGAAATTTTTTTATGCACACTGCACTTACATTATGATGGTTTAATTTTTCCACTGTGTTTGTATTACTGTTTCCTCTTTCCTTCTCTTCTACTAGATTTACTTTTTCCCTTATAATCAGTTGCTATACACACCCAGAACACAACATTTTGCTAGACTTCATTACTCGTGACAAATTTCACACAAGCAATCATTTGACTTCTGAAAAAGATGATCCAGTGGTCTTGAAACACCTTCCAGGTTAAGTGGTACCTCATGGAAAATATTAAAATTTTGATAAGTAAAAAATCTTAGTTATCTGCCCACTGCATGTTTCAGTGAAGAGTTTTATACGTGTGTTTATGCAATACAATAATTTGTGGTTTTTTGCTGTTTTATTCAGGTCGTTGCCATTGTTATGGATATGTTTACAGATGTGGATATTTTTAGAGAAGTTGTGGAGGCATCTGCTAGAGGGATTGCAGTGTATCTCCTGCTTGATGAGTCAAACTTTAGTCACTTTCTGAAGATGACAGAGAAACAAGGCTGCCAAGTTCAGAGGCTCAGGGTAAGGCTTTCTGTGTTCCTGTGCATGAACATTCACTACTCATTCCTGCCCAACCTATTGAAAAGGGACTCTTATTCAAAACATGATTATCAAATACTACTTTTTCAAATTAACAATGAGGTATAAAGATGTAAAACTCGCAGCAGAACCTTCTGTACAAATATTTTTAGCTTCTTCATTTATCAAAATGTGTATTTGATTGAATGACACACTGTTTTTCATATATTATTTATAAAATAACTTTCCATTATTATGTTTTTAGGAATATTGTATGTTTTAAAAACTTGGCTTCTTTTTGCCTTTTCTTAATGTAGCGTGCAAGTAGTTATATAGCCTATATAAATTGAGAAATTATATACTTACACATACTTCATGACCTTTTTTCTTTGAAGTTAGTATGTATTAAAATAATTTTAGAGGCCCAAGATTCTATATCATTAGTGTTTTCCTGATAATCAATATTATAATGTCTGTCTGCATCATGTCTTAGTATTACTTATATACACAAATTATGTAATTTTATCCTTTAAAAAAGATAATAAGATTTTCTGTACCACTCTCATATTAAACAGGGATTAAATACAAATCATAAGCTGCACTGACCTGTAGTAAATGCTTTATAAATACTTCTGGATTTACCGTACTGTAGATAGCACTGAAGAAGTTTCAAAGATGTTGCCAGAGTTTCTTTGCAAAACTCTGAGCATTGCTTTGGCTGAACTTCTCTATAGTTCCATTTGCAGTTCCTTGTTTCTTTAACTAGTTAGGCCATGTTCATGCCAGACAAAACTATTATAAAAATTCTTCTTAGTAGAAGCACATTTTAAGAACCCAGTCCAAAAATCAGATAAAGATGTGATGTATTTGTGAGGATATATAGGGCTTTTTTGGTAGGATTTTTGAATGAACTTGTATTTTATACCAATTTTTGCTCTGAAGCGATGACTTAAGTCCTTGAGAGTATTCTCACACCATTTTCCATACTTGTTACTTGTGTATGAGTGCATGGGGTTGCCCTCTGGTGGCCTAATACACAGAGCTATGGGAACTTTCGAAAAGAAAACATCAAAAACGTGATTCTGTCATGGTCTGACACTGGTCATGACTGCCTTCATAAAGTCAATATTTGGCAATATTTCCATACTCTGGAATTTGAGATACCACCATTTGCTGATTACTTGCGTTAACTGTACCATAGAGGTTGCCAAAAATGGTGTATGTCTTTTTATGGCATGAGTTTTATCTTCCCAAAATAAAAGAAAAATGGAGCATATATTTCAAGTGATATCTCAAAAAATGCCATGGTATGTATTTTCTGTGCAACGTGTATTCACAACTGTTTTGAAAGCTTAACATCTTTTGAGTGGATTTGAAGTTGTTTTTTTAATGCAATTTTATGGACCTACAGGCATTTATGCTGTGGCCGAAAGAATTTATGTGCGTACACTAGAGTGAATTTTATATGGGTTAGTGTGGATTTGAGAAGTTTCAACTTGGCCTTCTTCAGTGATGTTATGTTTTATGTTTCTGTTTCGTAATGCTGGGCAAAATAAAATACATCTGTACTCCGGAAGTTTTACTTAGAATACTTCAATTTTCGTCATAAAATGAAAAGTATATGACAAAGAGCTAATCAGTAATCCTGTTTTATGCTGGGTTTCCAGCTTAGCTTGTAATAAACCTCTTCAAATTAATGGTCTTTGCATCCAAGTGCTACTCCCAGTGACTGTTGCTCTGAGAATAGAAGCTTACTATTCCCACAGTAATTCTCCTGTACATCTCTTGAGGATGAAGAGAAACTGCAGGTGACTATGAAAGGGCAGTTAGTACTTTTGGAGAAGGTTTATCCCTTTCCCTTTTTGCAACACCTCAAGATTTACAAAAAATAAGCTCATATTCAACTTTTTGTGTTCTTGGATTTTGGTCTTCTCCTTCTGTTCAGTGAAAGTAAGAAGAGGACAGAGATGTATGGATCTATTTCTTTTCCTCAAGAGATAGCACCAGCAGCAATGATTTTGTTATTCTCTTGCATGATTTGGTTAAGTCTTGCAGGAGTATGGCAGACAATTCTCACGCTGTGCACTCACATTGGAGTTTCTGTACAGCTTTTCTGACTCAATGCCTTCTCTAGCTCTTTTTCTCTTCCTTTGAATCAGTGAAAAATAAAATACAATGGTGAGCAAAGATGTGTTTTTTAATTCAGATTTACAATCCAGTAGTCTTCTGTATGGAAAAAAAAAATATTTTATTCATAAATCTACATTAAATGACTGTGCAGGAACATTTTGCTCCTTATTGAAAGATATAACTGAAAAAAATGGATAGATTACATATTCAGGGATTTCTTTTTGAATTCTGTATAGGAGAATATGAAATCTGGGGTTGACTAGGAGTTTTTGAGTCTTTTCTACAGCAGTTTACTGATGAAAGTATGCAATGCTGAATTATAGTTAAAATTTTAAATCCTTCTTATGTGACTTTCTCTGGGAAGACCGTGGTGCAGTTGTACGTTAAAAGAGGTTAGAGTTTGTTTCCTGTTCATCATTTGGGTTTCACTTAACTGGATAGCCCTGATGGTCAACCTTAAATTGCAGGTACTAGATGCTTTACATGTCCCTTAGTGTCCTATAACCTGCTCTTGGAGGAAAAACAAATCCTGTGTGTGGCTTCAAAATGATCCTGAAACATCAAATCCTTGGTTAAACTACTTTTCCATATGCATCCAGTAGCAGTCATGGACAAAAACAGGTTACGGGACCAGACAGACTTTCCTTTTGACTTACTGTGGCTGATGTTACATACATTTGTGTGTTCCATTGGGCTCGTTTCATGATGTGTGGGTTTGTTGGTTTCTGGTTTGCCCAGGATTTTCCTGTCAGGATTTATAAGTGAGTTATTTCTTTATCCATAATGATGCAGTGATCAGTGACATGCTACTGTTAGTGGGGGGAGTCCTATTTATAGCCTGAGGATGAAACCAAGTAGGAACGTGAAGCCCCACATTTTATACTAAATGGGGCTTGCAATTCAGTATGTATGCATAATATTGCTTCTAATCCCAAGTAGAACACACTGTTACTGTATCTCCTCAGATATTATCTGTATTTTGGGGGATTATTCAAAGTGTGCATCCCTGGCACCTAGTTAGAGGGTTTGAAGTAGGTGAAGAATGGCAGATGAACTGTGGAGGACAAAGAAGTGTTATGTGTGAAAGGTGACATGATCTCTGGCCCATGCCTTTATAAAGCCATGTTCACATCTATTAATGGATGAGCTACTGAGACAGGGAAAGATTACAAGATTAAGGAAGCAATATGGTAAGCTGCAGGAGGAATAATATTGAAGAGAAGGAAAAGGTAAAGGAGAACAGAGGAAGCAATGACTACGTTGTTTTTTTAGAACAGCAATTTAATGTAGATGCTTTGTTTTTAGATACACGTACTTGAAGTTATATTTCAAATTATGAGTACCTAAGGCAAAGCTTTTTTTACAATAAGCTGCAGGCTATTAGCCTTGCTTGTGCCTCTAGCGTTACAGATTGCCAAATGATATCCTGTCCAATACCAATCAGGACTAATCTCAATAAGATTTTATGTGTTCAATTGATATATCAGTAGGCCAGCATTACTTGTTACGGTTATTTGAAAATGTATAAGCTGCCTCTCAAGTTAGCTTTTCAAATTATAATGACATAAATATAATTTAATATAGTGAAATCAAAATCTGACATACAGGTATAATTATATGGTATAAAAAATTAGATAAAACAATGAAGTAATTGCAAATTCCGTGGCTAATTCACAAAATTTTATTTTATAATAAGTAAATGTTTACTATTGTGATAATCTTTAGAATGGGTAATTTCCAGTATTTTCTTTTTTTTTTTTTTTTCTTTTCAGGAATTACTTTTCCCACACTATTTAATTTTCAAATAAGAGCTTTTTATTTAATTACTTTTACTTAAAGCTTGCGTATCTGCTGGAGAAAGAATACTTTTCTTAAATGGGATTTGCTTGTTCAAAACTCCAACAAAAAACATACTGAAATGTGGGAAAATTGACTTTCTTTGATAAGAAGACTTCTAATCAGAGTGCAGTAAACTTGAAAGACACAATGCTAGATTGTCAAAAGTGATTAGCAGGTAGAGATGCAAAATTATGTTAACCTCCCATTCAATAATGGAAATTGGGTTGTTACTGTTACTGATTCTTTTTTTAGCTGTTTCTTAGAATAGACCTAACTATCCACCTGTATTTTCACTTCTAAAATTTTTACCTTTTAAAATTTCTAGATAATAATTATTTTGGTTTTTTTTAAATTAAGGGATAAAGTTAATTTTTATATTGTGTAAATGTGTAAGTTCTCCCATAGACAATAATGGTTTATCTAACTGTGTTGCAAACTCAATCATACCTTATAAGACTAGAATCCTAAATACTTTTGTAAGTTTAAACATCTGTACAGCTTCCTGAGAAGATGAAGTGGAGAGGGAGGTGCGAGTCTCTTCTCTGGTATCCAGTGACAGGATGCGTGGGAATGGTTCAAAGCTGCGTCAGGAGAGGTTTAAACTGGACATTAGGAAGCATTTCTTTACTGGGAAGGTGGTCAAACACTGGGACAGGTTTCCTAGAGAGGTGATTGATGCCCCCAGCCTGTCAGGGGTCTCCTCTCCCTCTCCCTTTTTGAATTTAGAAATGAGATTTGTGAGAAATCTTACTAGTGCTAAAACTGCTAGGGATTCTGCACCAGGTGCTGTCATTCAATGGGTCATCTCAGAATGGGGTATCTGCGCCACTTCTGCAAGCTTATTCAACTAAAACTAGAGCAATACTGGTACTTTGGATGTTGTCTCTGATTAGCTGAGATGCTTGGAAATCTTCTAAATATTGTACATCAGATGCTGAAAAGAACTATTTTTTTATTGTACCAAACCACTTTCTCTTGTCAAAGACTTCTTGTGCCAGAACCTCATTTCTGGGAGTGTTGGCTATGAAATACCAGAACTTCATTTTCTGTGACCTGAGGAGTCTTGAAGACAAAAGCAACAATTTACTGTTTTGAGTCCTTAGGGGATGAGATTAATCAGTTTATTTCCCTGCAGTGTTTACTAATATGCAATAATATAACTCTTCTCCTACTGTACCTCTGACTTTAAACCCATGGATGCTAATTATGGATTATAGTATACCGACTAAAAGTATTTCAATTGTCTTTTTCAGAACATGAGGGTGCGAACAGTGAAAGGACAAGATTACTATTCTAAAACAGGAGCAAAATTTCATGGAAAAATGGAACAAAAATTTATTCTTGTTGACTGTAAGAAAGTCATATATGGTTCTTACAGGTAAGATCAGTCACTGAGGTTTCTATAAAAAAATCTGTCATCTCAGTACCTCTGCTACTGCAATTATTGTTTTTTTCCTGTTTCTCAAAATTCTTCCAGGGAACTCCACAGGCAAATTTGATTATCTTTTCTGTAATTTAACTAGTCGTAGATACTTGCTGCTACATAACCTAACATGGAGCTGAATTTTGAGCTCCTTTGTTAATTTTTTAGGAATAAAGGATATAGATTTTGCTACAGCTGGAGGCTTGCTAAAAAGAGAGAAAAAAAATCTTAATTTGTCTTATATTGTCTGAATTATTCTTGTTTAACATTCACTCCAGCAAAGGCTGCCAAAATTATTTCATATATCTCTTGGATAGTTCCTCTAATAATCTAAAGCTATTATTATAGACATATTCTGTGGTACTCTGTAGAATATCATGGTCATATTCAGAATTGCCCAAATTGTCATAGTCTCTCTTTGTATTCTACTTTCCATTTTATTTCCAAAAATAAAATGGAAAGCATAGTCTATGCAAAGCATAGTCTATGCAAAACATAGGCTAGAAGAACTTAGAACTTTGCTGAGCTGGAAAAAAATTTAAGTTAAACCAGGGACAGTATTATCGTACACATTATTAAATATTTTCCTTCTTTTCATGCTGTACTTCTCTCCTTTGGCCTACTGAATTAGCTTCTGCCAGCATAGTGCCTGGGTGCCAGATCCACACCCACTGACTTTCATAGACTTCCACCACTGTAAGCTTTCGAAAATCTGGCTTTTTATTTCCTCTGAGTCTCGGCCAGCCCCAAATTCAGACTGCTGTATATAAATGGCAGTGAGGTAAGTGACAAGTTCATGAATGAATCAGTGTAAGAGAGTCCAAGGAGAGCCTGCCTGCTTTCACATATACACACAGTGTTAGAGTCTATGAGAATGTGACAGTTTTTTTCAGTTCATCTTGAAAAACAACACTGCTTTAAGATCTAGCAACACAGGAGCTGAAGTAATCGATTTCTGAAGAAATTAAGTTTACTTTGTAAAAAAATCTAATAATTTGTAACCATAAGGCTGAGTCTTTCTGAATTCTTGCTCTCTGAACTCTGTTTAAAGTTTATGGATTTTTTTTTCAAATATTACAGAATTTATTACTATTAATTGTGAAAATTAAAAAAACAACTTATGCAGCATGATCTGATTTAATCTAAGCACACTTTTATTTTCTCAAAAATATAAAACAAATAGAATGAAATCAACAAACTTTTTATATGAAAGCAACAAACTCATTTTCTAACATCCAGAAGACAAATGCAATGAAAACAAGCTCACTGATATAAATTTTTTATCTTTTTTTTTCCATGAAAATAGGATTGGAAAATAGATTTGTTTTTCTTTGTTGCAATCTACAAATGGCATGCTTTCAACACCATGATACTAGACTTGTTCAAACGTCCTCAATGTACATGTTAGTGTATTTTGTCTCATTTTGTAGCTGTAAAGTAGCTATAGCTACTTACGTTTGAGCGTGTGTTCAACCTTTATAAGTAAAATAGAAAATACGAAAATTTCCTTCATCGGAATATCATGATTGCAATTAAAAGAGATGTTCATATCCAATCTAGTGGACATAGTATAAAATGTACACTTTTTAACAGGTCTGAGGTGTATGTTTTTGAAAATGTGTTTATAGTGAAGTACATTCAGAACTGTTGAAGCAGTTTTGTGTATTATTTCAAATGGTTTTTGTTTCACAACAGCCACACATTACCATTCTCTTCTGATTCTGATCAATCCTAACTTAGTCTTTGTAGAGGTAATTTTACTCCATTAGGTATTTGTACCCCACTGTTCTACATTTGACTACTTGTTTTTTTTTAAATATCCACTTTTTTTTAAAGGCGATAAAGTTGTTGTAGACTCATTCCTGCTCCTACTGATGACAGTGGAAAGTCTCCAGCTGAGTTCATCTGGTATTAAATTAGACCTTCCAAATCCAAATTACATGAATCATGCCCACAATTTATTTAGTTAGTTAGTTAGAAAATATTTGTACAAAACCCAGGTTTGTGTGAAAGCTTTCTTCTCAAGAAGGGCCAGTGTAATCTTTAGTTCAAAATAACTATTTCTAATGGTCATTTGTTCTTCTTTCAGCTTTATGTGGTCATTTGAAAAAACCAACCTCAGTATGGTTCAAGTTATCACAGGACAGTTGGTTGAATGCTTTGATGAAGAGTTCAGGACGCTGTACGCCCGTTCTTCTGTTCCTAGTTCATTTGCCCCAGAATTAGTGCGGGTAAACAGTCGCAGAACACTCTGGGATAATGATACATACCAACACTCAGTGTCTTCCTTGGCTTCAGTTTCTAGCCAGAGAAACCTTTTTGGTAGGCAAGACAAGGTTCACAAGATAGATCCTGTTTGTTGGAAAACTCATGGAAGATATGCAGTAAATGAAATAGATAAATACGGTTTGAGAAATCAAGCCTATAATAAGCAACCATTTCATCCAGGTTTTAATATGCAAAATCCAATCCAGCAGTATCAACCTAGTGAAAAAACCGAGCACTGGAAGAGACATAGTTATGCTGGAGAAAAGCCCGAAAGGACACCTTACCTATTGCTCAACAGAGCTATTAATAGAGCCAACAATCCTTCAAATACTTGGAAAATGCCATCTGATAGCCTTAGTATTGTTTCTTCATTACGAGGAGGATATGCAAATAACTACAATACACCCCAGCAAAGTTTTGCTGATCAGTTTTCACGACCAAAGGTAAATCTTGCAGAAAGAAATTCAATTGTGCGGAGGTCATTTAATGGGACTGATAATCATATCCGCCATCTGCAGCAAAGGATGCCAACACTCGAGCACACGACAAAATCATTCCTACGTAACTGGCGGATTAAGTCATATTTGAATGATCAATCAGATTATCCAGTAGAGTCTAATGGGTCAGCCTTGGATGACAGATATGATAGCTATGACACAGCTGAAAATATTAAAGCTCATGCACTATATTCTCATTCTCGCTTACGATCATCATTGGTGTTTCAACCAACTTTACCTGAACAGCAGGAAGTAAGCAGCTGTGCAAGTTCTTCAAATTCAACTATAATTGGGTCAGAGGGAAGTGCAACACCTAAAGGGACATCTAATCATGCTCCAAGTGTGGAAAATGAAACAGATAATATTGTAGAAGAGATTAACACAAATGTCCCAGTTAAATCAGATGCACCAAAACCCCACAGAATTCCTATTGCAGACAACACAAAACCTAACGTAAGCTCCAATGCAACGGGTGACTCAACTCCCTACTTGTACACAACACTATGTACAGACAAGCATGCAGAAAATTTGAAGAACCTTCAAAATGAAAATGTATTAAAAAGGAGAAGTTTTCCCATGTTTAATTCAAAGACCATATTAGACCCTGGTACGAACAAACATGCATCCAGTTACATTTACAGCACATTGACTAGGCATAGACTTAAGGAGGGAGTTAGTCCAAAACTTCCAGAAGACACACTGAAGAGCTCTAAAAGTTTGCACAGTGTTACTAACCACTTGCTACGGGAGGAAAAGAACCTCAAAGGAGAGCTAAAGAGCCCAACTACTAGCAAGGCAATCTCTATGGCTGCTCTCACTGAAGCTACCAAAGAGGAATCTTGTAAGGATTGCATACCAAAGAAAGAAAGTAAGAATTCCCCAAGTTTTCTAAAGAAAGGATCCCAGAAATTGCGATCACTTCTTAATCTCACACCAGAAAAGAAAGAAAACTTGTCCAAAAACAAAGGTCCTGCCTTTTACAGAATGTGTAGTAGTTCTGACACGTTGGTTTCTGAAGAAGAGAATCAAAAACCAAAGATTTCTGAGAATAAGACAGATTCTTCCCCAAGGAGAAAGAGAAACACATCATCAAATTCTCAAGGTAGCTTGAACAGAAGTAAAGAAGATGTCACTGGGAGCCCAACAAAGTCTCCAAAGTCTCCAAAGTCACCAAAACCTCAAAAAACACCCTCTGAAGAAAGCAATAAAAAATGTCCTCTCTTGTGCCCCCTTGAAAGTAAGTTCATAGAAACTGCAGGAGATGCATCTGCCCCAAGATTTAATACAGAACAGATTCAGTATCAAGATGTAAAGGAAATCACCACAAATACTACTCCCAGAAGTGCCCCAGTTGCTGCTCTTCAAAGAGCGAGTTCAATGACACCACAGATGGCAAGCTCAAAACGCCAAGAGGAGCTAAGACCTCGTTTGAGTGAAAGACGTGTTTATAGCCGTTTTGAGCCATTCTGCAAGATGGAAAATGCTAGTCAGCCTGCAGGAAATGCGCCCAACAGCAGTTCACAGCACTCAGATATCAAACCCAAGACCTTAGGGAATAGTTATGGCAGGACTAATCACATGGTCAGCTACAACTCAACTGCTTACCATCCATTGCAACCTAATGAAAATAAGCTGAGAGGATTTATGCAAAAGTTTGGGAACTTCCTCCACAAAAACAAGTAAAACTTTCGTTAATTTTGTTGAAATACATAAAGAGTAGCAAAGCTGGACATAATCTTAACTGTAGAAGACTGATGGACAACTTTTTTAGAGCTTACTTGGGTTTCTTCTTGAGTCTAGGATATTGGAATGAATGTATATATTTTACATAATTATCCTACAATTGTTATACTGAAGTCTTCACAGAAAGTCTGTGTGTAGAAGATATCTCAAGGGAGTTGTTTATAGTGTTTATATTGTAAGATTAATTTTATACATTTTCCTTGTGAAGAAAGTATGTACTAGCATATTGTAAGATTATGTGGGAAAAAACAAGATGGAGATTGTTTTTAAACTTCAAATAACACTGTTTCTGAAGATTTGCCCTTTAAAAATAGGATAGCACTAGGCATAGTGGCTTGCATTTTTTTCAACATTTATGTACACTTTCAAATGATAAACACAATATTAGTGATAGCACATTACTTATCTTTAAACTAATTTTTGAAAAACTAATTTTGAAGCTCTCTTAGGCTTCATCTTGTTAATAATTTGCCCTATAGCATCTATTGAACTGTTTGGGCAACAGATAGGTCTGTCCTAACTTTATTGAATTTTCCATGTAATATGGGGGTTTTTTTGAAGTATTTGGCACACAGATCTTAAAGTGACCTTACTCTGAGCTTTCACAGACTTGTTTACATGGTTAAACTAGTGTGAATGTAGAATGAACGTTAAAAAAACTATTTATAAAAAAGGTGCCTTGAACATAATTTACAACTAGTTTAAATTTCAGTGGGTTGATTACATTTGTATAACATGCCAGTATTCTGTAATGTATTCTAAAAATAGCTTTTTATTACATTTTTTCTATTTGGTGTTTCAAAAAAAATATTGTGGACTTCCATTTCTCAGGTAAGTTTTTGAGCTTCACACACAGCAATGTTTTAAATGTTGCCAGAAATATTTACAACTTTGTCTTTAATAACCTATATTTAAAAAATAAGATTGCACGTCCTTAGACTGGATATATGAGGGGGATTGCAAGCTCAACCCTGCGATGCTGCGTTATGTCAGGGTGACTATCACAAGGCCGGGGCAAGAAGGCATTTGAAAATACGATTCATAAAAGTCACATCAAACAATAACACATCTCTTCTAGGCCAAAAAAAGTATCAGTAAAGGGTGATAGTAGCAAGTGTTTAACCTTACTGAAGGTATTTGGGCACCTAACTGCAGTCTAAGGGACACATTTTCATTCATCTGAGCCTCTCAGTCATGAAAGATCTTCTGGTATTAAGCAGGTTAGTGCTTACAAAAAACACAGGTAGAGTGATGTGTTTGAGCAGCATAGAATTCACTTATCAATCACCTGCAGTGTGCAGCCAGGACATCCAAGTGGCTCACACTGTCCTGGATACGGAGTTTGTCTCCTAGAAGAATGCCACAATCATTTATTTGTGATGTGCTCTGCCACAGTTTTGTTCCAAATTCGGAAATTTTCATTGTTGAAAGTGTATAGTTTTTATACAGGGTCTTTGTGTTCCAGGTGCATTTTTTTAGGAGACCACTTCACTCTTGGTCTGAAAAGTCCTACAGTGTTCTATGGAGAAGTCCCACAATGGAGGTCTTGACTTTATTCTTTAGAAAGAAACATCAAAAAGGCATTACATGGAAATGGATCAGCTAGGTTGAAGTCATTTGTCTCTTTTACCTGTGGCTCTGGGAAGAGATTTTATATGGAAATCTACTTCTCACTGAAATCTGCTCTGGCTCCGATGAACTCACCGTGGTTATTGTCTGATTTCAGTGAATTAGTGTTAGTGTTTTATTCAAACTGTTTCTCAGGCAACCTGATGAGGCTGGTGCATCATAGCAGTAACTGTTTCACTGTGGGGATAGTATTTCTGAGACTGACAGAGACTTGCATCTCAATCCTCTGCTGAAAGTTTAGGTGTCCCCTTTATCTGTGACTGTGGAAGAGATTTTTATTAAATTCTCAATGAACCCTGATGAGTGTTCACTTCTTGTTGACATGCCATAGTTGGTATTTTTCCCAAATGAACACTCAAGGTTGGACTAGATGATCCTTGAGGTCCCTTCCGACTTGGTATTCTATGATTCTATGAAATATTCTGTCCTGACAGAGGTAGCATTTTCAGACTCAAGGCAAAGAGTGTCTTAGTACTCCATGTACATTTTCAACATAGGAACAGCGTAATTCCACAGTTCTGCAGCCAACAGCAATGCAAGACTGTACTTTTTGTCATTCTTAATATTTTTGGCAGGACAGAGAGTTATCCAAAGTATTGCCAGAATTAGCAGTGCAGCAATGGAAATTAATCAAGATGCAGGTGATTCTAAAAATGGTAGAGGTTTTAGGAGGATCTTTAATTTTCTCCTGTACTCTTATGAGCTCTGACACACACTTGTAGGCAGTATGATATTTAGGAAGGAAATGGGAGTGGGAGAACAAGGGTTTTGGGGCAGTTTTTAAAATGACAGTGCTTTCCATTTTGTAGTAAACTTTGAGAAATCTGTTTTGCTAAAGTTTGGAAATATTTTACTGTATTTTTCAAAGAAGATTGCTAATAGAGTACTGGGAAGGTAGATATTTTAATTTACCTATCTATGTTTTTAGATATATACTGCTATACAGAATATTAAGAGCCTTCAGTGAAGAGCCTACTCATAGACTTAATGAATTAAGAAATAAAATCACTGTAGAACTAGCTTTTAAAAATTTTTTGATCTTCCCTCAGAGATCCCGGATAGGAATATTTCTACATTATGGCCTGATATGAGGTTAATTGAAATGAATGCAAAAGGCACCACAGACATCAGTGAAAGTAGAATCAAACCCTTAATGTACTGACACCACTATTTTAGAAATGTTTTAAGACCCAATGCTGCTTGGGGAACGTGAGTCTCTGACACCATGGGAAGAGCAGCCTGATGTCCTGCCTGCAGGCCTTGAAGGTGTGGCAGCACAATGTGGGGCTCCACGTCTGGTATGAGGACCACCCATTATTTTATTCCCTCTGGAATTGTGTGCTAAAGGTGGGAAAACAATGTTCATCCAGTCCTGTCTGATTTGCCTTATGTCTCTGTGGGAACCCAGCTGTTCACAAAATAGACAGGAAAAGTATAGGAAGAAAAAGGGTACTTGCATCAGCAAAATGACATGCACATTTCTGGAGGGAAAAATAGAGTTTTTATTTTTGAACTTCCTTTTTGTCTTGATGTTTCTGGTTTTCTAAGGAGATACAATTTGTTCGATGTGTCCTAAATGTCCTTTGCACGTTGCAAGTTTGTTACACCCCATGCACACCCAATGCACTCCCAGTTTTGCAAGTCTGTGAAGTAATAGCTGTTGCTGTGCATGATGGTCATTTGGCCAAATGGCTTGGGAGTTATGAAATCCATTAAAAATGATACATCATTTCCAGATTAAATAACTCCATTAGCACCATAATAGATCTAAGAGGGTGGCTATGAAAATGCTGATCAGAGTTACTCAGTGCTGAGCGTGGCCCTCAGAAGCACGATTGGCATCGACAGACAATGGAGCCAGGAGACACGGGCTCCTCATATAGTGCCTATTCAAACTCACATCGTAAATAAACCACCCCTACATACAGTCATAGTATTGAGTGAATCAATTGCTTCATTTCTCCACCCTTGTAATAAACAATTTTTACCTCCTCAGATTGTAAAATGTTGGTTGTCTTATTAATGTGCTTGCACTGCACTCTTTATTCATGCTAACAAACATGAACAGCATGTATAGAAAGGTTAAAAATTAAGAAAAATTAAAATTCCAGCTGTCTAATATATGAGAGTAATAGTATTTGTTATAGACTCTGAGAGAAAAAATAATCTTATCAGGCAATAAATGTTTGTGCAGTGATAGGTGAAAAAGTACTATTCAGAGGAAAAACTATTTGATCATTTTTAGACTTTCTGAAATGTATTAGGAAATGTTGTCATTTGTAAGAGAAATAATAAGAAAATGCCAAAATCTGTTGCAAGACCATGTAAAAATAGAATCTGAAATGACTCTGCTAAGTTATATGATAAATACATAAATTTTTCATTTATAAAAGAAATAATAAGAAAATGCCAAAATCTGTTGCAAGACAATGTAAAAATAAAATCTAAAATGACTCCACTAAGTTATATGATAAATACATATATTTTTCATGTGTAGCATTATGTGGGATAAGCTGTGCAACCAAGAAGTCGCTTTGCAATTGTGCAATGTAAAGAGATTGGTAAGATTCCGTGGTACTTATTTGTTGTAGAGTATTTCCCAAATGAATATTATACTGCACAGTTAAGTATTTGGAGGGTTTTTTTAGTTTGTTTTCATTTAAGTGAGGAGAGTTAGAGAAACACAAAGCTGCTGTAGTTCATGGATAATTGAGACATGTTACTCCAATTGTCTTTGCTTGCATGAGTACATATTCCATTAGCACCCCGGTGACAGGAGAGCAGACTGCAATGCTCAAAAGGCTGTCTTGTCATTTCATTATTTATTTCATACAGGTGCTTTAAGATGTCTTGGTGCCTTTACTGTTAGGTCTCCATTTTTCAAATTTAGACGTGATGCCAAAGAAACATTGCATTTTCTGAGAACTGTTTTCTGTATTGAGAAACAGGATGGAAGAAAACATTTACTCTTGAACAGCTCAGAATGGAGCTGCTTTGCTGTTAAGCAAAGCCGGTAATGCAGATTCCTTCTTTAATGACATTGACTACTTGAGTTTTAATCCCCTTAACATCCTTCTTGCTTAGAATGATCCCCCTCTCCCCTTTCCAGGTCAGTATTTAAAAGCAATTTTCATAGATGTTAACACTATAAAAAGTGGTCAAGTCCTGTTTCTGAAAAGCCAAGGGGATATAGGGGGCAAGATTCCCAAAATCAGTCTTTGTTGAGAATATCTGCATATATCTGGAAGAGAACCTGATTTACCAAAAATGACTGGACATCCCTTCAGAAGAAGCTGCTGTGAAGACTATGCATCTTACTCCCACCACATATGTTACGGTAACTAAAAATTCCACAGATAGTACTAAATATAGTTGGGGGGAAATAATGACATTTGATAAGAGGCCCATGAAATGTGTTTATTTTGGTAGTGTTGCTTCCATAGATAAATACAGCTAAGATAAAAAAATTATTCTTTTCTCTTTAAAGCAGACAAAATCTCTGACAGTTTAAGTAGAAATATTTTGAAAGACTATGCACCCGTTGCAATGTTTTAGTGTGTTTGAGAAATGAATGCAACTCCTTTATTAGCATTCAAACACAAGACACTTACATGTTGTTTGTACATATTCTGTTCTTGCCTCATTTAGCAATCAACATGCTCAAAATCCAGACTGATTGGCTACAGCTTCCCAGGCCCTTGTGTGATACTCTAAAGTATTAAACACATGCTTAGCTTTTTAAACTAGGCAGTCCCTTGATGAAGCATAACACATGCGTGTTTTGTAGATTTTGGTGTAAAAAATCTCAGTGTAGTCCCAGCTGATGTATTTTGGAAGACTTGATTATATGATGTCATTGTTTTCTTTGTACCATGTCTAATTTTAACCTATGGTGATGCCACATTTCAACATCATGTCTGGCATGTTTCTTCCAAATGTCACACATGCTGGTGGTAAAATGTCATTGTTCTGGTTCCATGAGATCTCAAAAGGTGACATGGAAGTGAAGTCAGATGACTGAAAAAAACACAATCAGACAGAACAGAAAACCATTTGCATTTATTTCTACATACAGCAAAGGAAGCTAATAAAATCAGAAGATAGAATCACAAGTGAGCATTCATAATGTATTTTTTACCAATTGACAATGAAAGCTGGTACACCAATAGTGCAGGGGAAAAAAAAAAGAAGCAAAAAAGATGTCATATAGTCTTTGATTTTAAAAAGCTGAGAAACACTGATCTAGATGATGTAAAACAATCATGAGGGGTGCAACAAACACACAAGACTCAGAATAGTTATTACTGGGTAGTTTTGGGGAGAGGAAAAAAAAAAGAATTCCATCAAGTTGGTTTCAATACTGACGGATGTAAAAGACTGTGCTGGTTTAATTTAAAATTGTTGCTTGATATTTAAATCCTTTTTTTTTTTAAGATGGAATTCCTGGATTACGCAGCAACTATATTATGGATGTACTATGTATGTACAGATACAAACCAAAAATTGTCTTGAAATAATTTATTGCTTTATTTTGTACCAAATAAAATATTCCTTTAAAACTCATCTTATTCTGGTATTCTTGTTTTCACTGGCTCATACTGTTATTAATATTTCTCGTTGCACAATGTAGAATTTTTTTTTTAAAATGCTGACATCAGGTGTCAAGTGAAATGTTGTAAACTGAGATCTCAAAGCTACTTTGTAGCAGCATCACTGCCTGTTGCTTGTTGCACCTTCTACAGAACCAAGAGTCCATCTGATCAACAGAGAAAGGGCCAAAGTCAACATCATTGCAGTGTAAAATTTCTGGAATAAATTATGGGTAGCAATAAGCTGGATCAAAAATTAAACAGGATAAGTAAGATCAACTATGTTAGCATCCCATGTTTACTTTCAGAGACTTGTATCACTTCCTTGCTCTGATATTTTGAATTTGCCTTCCTGTTAACTCTGTTTATTCTGCCTTGCTAGTGATAGTCTTTTCTGTGTCCTCCTTCCATCTCCACCTCAATTTCCTCTTTCCTAATTATATGAAACATCCTTCAGAAATCTGTTTGCCTACCTCTTACCTTGTAAATGCTGTTGAAAAAAATCACTTCCATCACATTGCTTGAGAGAATTAGCTTCACACATCTCCATGCATCAGTGCATGCTGCTGCTGAATGGCTAATGAGAAATTGATTTGGAATCCTGAATATTTGCTCAGTGCCTTCAAAAAAACAGTAGGAAACATAGTAGCCTTTCTGAACAGCTGGGAGTCTATATTTAGACTTAATGGCGGAAGGAAATTAAGAGGAAGAGAGAAAGTGAACAGAAAGACAAAGGTTATAAAACAGTGAGGTGGTTACTCAGTTACCACATGAAAATTTGGATGGCTGAGGTTGTGGCAGTATGTATGCAGGCACTGTGCCTGTGAGCACAACACTGAGGCTCCTACTTCTGCAGCAACTTCTGCTTAGTAGTATAAGTAAAATTCATCTTAGTTAATTGAGCTCAAGCCTTTTCTCAGTTTCCACACAGAAAAAGTCATTATAATTCCAATCTCTTCTTCTTTTTCTGTTTTCCTCACTTGGGTTCAACCTAAACTTACCCTGTTAGCATCTCTGTCTGCAGCATTTCATCGTCACTAGATAAATATTAAAAAATGCCGAACATTTTTATTTTCTGGACATATCAATTGGGTTGAGTAGGAAGCTATACCTATAGCCAAATGAGAACAAGAATCATGACGGTGTGATTTGGAATTTCTGACAGGAAAATACTTGCCATTCATTACTCAAAATGCAGTAATTTTAGACAAAATATTGTCAAAAAAACTTAGAATGATTCAGAGTGAATTATGGCAGAATTACTTGAATGTCAAATAATTCCTCATAGCTGAGTTAGAGCTGTCACTCCCTTACAGCAGATGGGAAGCCCAAGACTGCACTGCTCTTGCATGCTGAAGCAGCTGTGGGTGCAGGCAGGTGCCTCCTCATTTTATCTCTGTCCAATTCTCTTTATATCTGTTCCACTATCTTGAATTTATCAATAATATGAGTGACTTGGAGAGTCCATTTCCAGGTAAATTCATTCTTGTTTAGTACGAGCATATACTAACTGACAATCTAGCTACTATTAAATGCCTGCAAAATTGTCACTTTTGATATTGCAGATCTTATTATATAATAAACAATTTTTCCTTATGTATCTTAAAAATTACCAACTTTCACGCTGTATTTGAGACACTCAGCTACTTTTGATCTCAAAGTAGTGAGACGTGGCTCCTGGGGCACTATATTGTGATAAATGTCAGTAAATATTCGGCATTTAACTAACAAAAATATGAACCATTACTCTTTTTGTGCAGTGGTCAGTTTCAAACTCATCAGGCATTGTCTTCACAATTGTTTGGTTCAACTTGGTCCTTAACATAAAAATATCTCGTTGCTTTCTAAAATGGCTCTTGCAGTCTGTTGAAGTCCATGGATGCCTACATCCAAGTGATGCAGAGGACTCAGTGTGTAAGTAGATGAGTCAATGGGGCAGCCAGGGGTAGGGGTCAGGATGCTCTCAGAAACTCCTCATTATGGTTTCCTTAATTAAAAGTGTTACAGGGATCAATATAGGCCATGAGGAAGTAAGTGGTCGCCTTATACTTTTTCTCACACTGATAAGCCTGTCAGCCAGAGAAATGCTGTAAAGATGTCATACAGACCACAAGATTCATATCGTCTGTTCCTCCCCTTCTGAGTAGAGCAAAGGTTTAGGGAAAAACACACAAGACCTGGAGGAAAAGAGATCTGGGAAGATCAGTAGCTTGTTTGTCAGCAGATTTTGTTCTCACATCCTACATAAAAGGCCTCTAGGATGACAGCATCTCTCACTGATTGCTTGACACTTAAATAAGCAAACTTCTGATTTTTAGTTGACACCCATCTCTGGCTCAGATGGTCCCTGCACTGCAAATTCTTAGTGATGGGAGAATATTCTGGAGAAATATCACTGTACACAACCTCTTTTCAGCCAAGTAACTGACAGCAGAGCCTCTTGGCCATTATCCAAAGGATCATGCCGTTGTCCTTTGATGCTTCAAATGATCAGGCAGAGACAGGATCACAAATCACAGATTGGGAAGAGTGTCCTTCTCACTTGTTGGGGGGACACAAGCTGCAAGAGGGGAGCGTGCCTTCCTCTGTAGATTTCAAGAATGGATGTACCACAGACCAGTTTTTTTAAAACTTAATTTCCTTATGGTTTTGTTGTACACAGTGTGCAGACTTAAAGCAATGAAACTACCCAAACAATAAAGTATTGAACCTTTAGGAGATCATAAACAGAATGAAATATTTACCTGGAACATCTTTGACCTTTTTTTTCCCACCCACCTCCCAGACGTGGCTAGAGAGCAAAAAGCAATGAAACAGAGACTAAACCAGAGAACATATTTCTGTGTCATACATGTTCATACTTCTTCTTTTACCAGGGCTGCTGTACTACACATCGATTTTAACTCTCCACTGAAAGCCTGTGGGCTCAAGTTGCACCTTACACCAGTCTTCAAACCCACTTTTCACAGACTTGCGTTTAACCTCCTATTTATTACATTGTTTCATTCACGCTTGTGTGGGGTTTATAAATATATGCTTTGCAGAAATGTATTTTTCCTGAGGAGTAACACTTGTTAGAGAGCTAATATTTAAAGGTTATATACATATGCATATATACATACACAGACATGCATGTTTTCCAGATTGATCAGCTCTGAAGACATCAAATATGTTCAACAATGATCTGTAGTTCAAAAGAGATTACTGTTTCAGTAGATAAAAATTTACAGTCCATAATCTTTAACAGGCAATATTTTATTCAGTTTACAAGCCAATAATTCATTTCAATTATTTTCAGATCAATTATTTATAACAATGTTAATTTCATGACCTTGAGAGATTAATAGTAAATGAAGCTGATAGCTGTCAGTCGGAATTCAATCAACATTTACATTTACATTTATTTGAGCAAGTACTATTAAACCTCATCAAAAAGAGTGAGCTTTGTACTAGGACCTTATACACTTGCATAAGGTCTGACATATACCTACTTGTACTGACCCAGTAGCAATAGAAATACATAATATTCTTAGTCTTTCATGCTCAGTTTTGAAGCCAAATATTAAAAATCATGGCAGGGACTTGGAAATAAAAGTCTCATTTTCAAAATCACTGAGATAAAGTTTTTTTTGGTCTGTTTTCTTTGTGTATTTTTAGGGTCTTTTTTTTTTGTTCTTTTTCTTTTTAGGAAAAGATTATCACTATATCTGGGTTTATTCATATTTTTCAGACAAGCATATCTTGAAAAGAGTCATTGTTTTCAACTCTTAATGATTTTTAAGGGAGAGAGACAAATACTTTTCAAATCTTTTGTAAATTACTTAAGTGACACCTTCAGTCACCTAATGAAAGTCCCAGTCCCACCTGAGTCTGCACTTCAGAGGGGGTATCTTTGTAGGAAACAACATACAGAATTTTGGTCATACAGACAACTTGGAGAGCTTATTTTCAGAAGAGCACTAGGAATGTATAGACATCTTTAGATGGCAAGTCTCAGTAAGTCTGAATAACACATAATTATGTAAGTTAGAGCAGGAATAATGTATTAGTTTCTCTTTTTCTAAATAAATCTTATTTTCACCTTCTCCAAGATCAATTACCTTTTATTTGTTAATAAATACTGTTCCTTTGAATTTTAAATAACTACATTACCATGACTGCCTTGGGTACCAATATTATAGGAAACATAAGACTTGATCTTGCAAAATCTATCTACTTCAAGTTTCAAGTATACCATAAAGCATATTTTAGCATGTTCTTCACAAGTAATTGAATACTTTTTTCTCTTAAGAAACAAGAGCCATCATGCCCTTGAATTATTTAGAAATTTTTTTAATGCGAGAGGAAATGTAGGTCAAGGTATTTGTATCATAATACTTGCATATGCATCCATAAATCTCTTAATTAAATGTGAAAAAGTGAAGAGATATTAGTCCCTCCATCTGCCTGAGGCAGCCAATATATATATTGGCATATTTTAACTCCCTGTTAGCAGCAAGTTGAATTTGTAGCACTTTGAAGTGACAAAAAAACTAAGGCGAGAATGGAAACTATTGTAAAGCATTATAGCATTACTTCTTTAAGACAACTTCCACTAGACCAAGTTGCTCAAAGCCCCATCCAACCTAGTCTTGAACATTTCCAGTGATGCAGCATCTTGGGTAACCTGTTCTAACATCTCACCATCATCACAGTGAATAACTTCTTCCTAATTTGACATGACAAGATGCTAAAATGCCTCAGAATAAAAGGGCATATTAATGAACAGCCTTAGTTTTGCAGGTGTTTCCTTAATGACCTACAAAATTAAGAACAGACCATTCTTTGAGGTTTACTTTAGCTACTAATCAATTACATGAAATGATACTTGGGAAACATATAATTAATTTGCTTTGAGTAAGATGCAGATATAAAAGCATGATCATCAGAACAAAGAGTACAGAAAAGAGGAACTGGATGACAGACTTTTTCAAGTATCTTTTTGGTTGGTATTTTGTTGGGTTTTGTTTGGTTGTTTTTTTAATGTACATGATGCATATTCCTTGTATAGATGAAAAACTACAGATGAATCATAAAATAAAAGTAGTGTGAATGAATAGCTTCTTCTGCTACATCTAAATAACAGTGAAGCACTTTTCGTGCTGATTTACAACCAAAAGAGGACAGTTCTGAGTCAGGATGGGCATATTTTTAAAGGAAGGACTGGACTCGCACATGGGAGATCAAGATTCAGCAGTTCTTCCACAGGTTTCTTATGCAGCCAGCTAAGACTTCATTTCTAAACAAGCTGTGCAACCACGTTTTTGTATCTTCAACTTGTCATCTATTCTAAAACAATGAAGCAGAGCTGGTTGCAATGACAAAAAGGCAGGATTCCTTCTTCCCTTGAATAAATGCCTCAAACAATAGGCAACTATTTTTCGTCCATATCTGTTTTGCCACCTGATGGCTCAGCTTCAACTGTGGTGCTCCTACAGGGGTAACCTTGAGAAGTTACTGGTTTTCCCTCATCTTTATGTGAACCTTCTGCATCAATGAAGGACACACAGACCAGGCATAGTTGGACCAGGTACCTCGAATGAAGGAAATGGAGGAAAGTTTAACTAAGAAACTTTAAAGGCATGTATGTGAGAGAGATGATGGTTCACTCTCTGACAGTAAGATCCAGGCCCCTTAGGGGTGACTAAAATGCATGATACTGACATCTGACTAAGCTCCAGTGATTTCCCAGTCAGAGAAATATCAGTATGGCTTTTGAGGCTTAAAAATTTGGATCAGTGTGAATAAAATGGATAGTGTTTTTGCTGATCTGGTTTCTAGTCCAATTTTTGCTTTTCCCAGTACACAGTAAATATCATAAAAACATAATAAAAGTAATTTTAAAAAAATTAAAATCTTCCATTTACCTCTCTGTAACTGCCAGGGACAAATTGGAATACTTCCTCTGTGCCCATTTTACAGCTGGCTGCTGCACTCTCATTACCTTTCTGTCTAGCTGGTAAGAGATCCTAAATTGGCCCTTAATGTGTCTATTTTTTTAATTTTCTGAGTTATACTCATTACAACCTTCAGGACAGAGTGCTGAATAAGTTTCTTCTGCTTTGTCATTTAGCTGAACTACTGTAACTTACAACTAGGTTTGTTTGAATAGGCTGAATCCAACTTTTTAGGACCGTGAAAAAGACAGGAAAAACTGTGCTGTGTAGACCTTTTTTAACATTAGTCATTGTAATTTACAGCACTTGCAGCAGCATAGCTCTGAATAAATGTCTTTGGATTTTAGAAACTGTAACTAAGAAGGTTGTATGTGACTTGATCTGCAATCATTGTATTCGTTTCAATGGTGCTCTTAAATTAGCATGTTTGATTTTACTTTAAGAAATCTACTGTGGCAATGCAAGGGTAATTTTTTGTTTCCTTTTGAAACAGTGTTGCTTAGTATTTGTAAGACTAATTCTGCTCCGCTATAAGATTTTTATTTGCTTACAATTTTTTGCCAAGATGGGAAAATGAGCTGACAAATGCTAGGGATACATGTGGCTGCTTCTGTTCATGGCACTGGGAGCAAAGCAAGTGCTGTGCTGTAGGGAGGAGGCAGACTGCTAATGCTTCCCATGGAAGTGAGTTGGATGACAGGGATTCTTGAACAAACCACCCAGAAAGGGTGGTGGAAGATACAGACACCTTCTGCAGAGTCAGGAAGAGTTTCACTGTACTCCTCTCACTGGTCGCAGATAGCGGCAGGTTCCTCTTCGGAACGGCTCCCAGGTGGTCCAAATTTAAGATACCTTTGTAGGCAACTGATGAAGAGACTGAGACATGAGCAGTAAGGAGGGCTGACCTGTGCCTGGATGCACACATCTCACTGCAAGACGTGGCATGGGGGCTAGGGCTGGTAACCCTCCCTAGGGACCCAAGCACCTACTGCCCCTGGAAGCCACAGCTTATCTCCTCACTGTCATTCACACAAAAGATGTAAAATTAATCACCAGGCCTCTGCCAGCAGTTCACAATGTTTTGAGGAGGTTTTCGTTGAGCCATGCTGAGGGAGGGGCCACACTAATTGGACCGAATCGAACTGAATTGAATTGAAATACCTGCTGTAAACCAGAGGCTAAGCTTGACTATACAACAACATGCTACTTGCCCTTGCCAAGAGCTGGGACAGCATTGATAAATGCAACTGTCAGTCTGGAACTTATTTCAAAGTCAGAAACTTTGCTTTCTTTTTTCCTTCCTTGTAACCAATTTCCTTTTGTTGTAGATCTGCTTATTGTGCCCAGAGTTCACTGAAGCAGCAGAAGTCGGGAGATGAATTTTAAGACAACCAATAAGAAACCCTTCAGAAGCGAGATTTTTATAAAGTGTACGCACCTCTCTGACTGTAAAATCCTTTAAAGCACTTGAACTGAGGGGCTATATGTGGCCAGAAATACTCAAACTCAAAAAATATTACTCAAAATTATTTATCAATTTTATTATTTGTCTATTTTCATTGTTTATCATGCCATTAAGCTACTCCCATGTATCCATATCTTTATCAATGCATCATTGCATAAGTGAATCTTCCTAACTTGCATCTTGGTAATTAAAAAAAATAAAAAATTAATCATTCTTTAAAGAAAAAAAAATTCATAACTAGACTGAATATGATCTGCACTGACTATAGATACTTTCAGCTGAAAAATTTTTTAAGGAGATACCAATGCTCTGAACTGAAAGCTTTTTCATTTCATTTCTCATTTTCATTTTGCCCTTCTGGGACAAGCTATTTATGGGAATTTTTCAACTTGAAAAGATTTAGAAAAAAGTTCCAAAGCAGCTTCTCCACTGTGTTCAGTCATTCTGGAAGTGGAACTTCCAGCTGACCCCGTTCAAACTGAACACTGGTTTTCAAATTAGACTGCATGCACAAAAATGTGAACGTGAACAACAGTCAAACATGATTGACTGGAGTGACTTTGTAAATACTATTTTGAAGCTTATTTTACTAGAAAGATTTCACTTTTTGTCTTTGATTTTGAACTGGAATCTCTTCGCTAAATCTTAGAAAACCCCACCCCACTCAGAGATGGAAAACAGGTTTCCATCCCAGTGCTAGTATTGTTCTGTGGAACAGGTTAAAGACACAAAGTAGTTATTAACCATTTAGGTTAATGAAGCAACATTTAGCATGAGTGTTATTCCCAAACCTTCTTCGTTTTGCTTTCCGAAGAAGAATGATGTTACTGCTGGTTAGTAGACACTCAGCAACATGTGTTGGATATAAGCTGAAACAAGAGAGGTTCGGATTAGACCTAAGGAGAAACTTTTTCTCCAAGAGAATAGGCCAGCAGCAGAGCAGGTTGCCCAGAGTGGTTGTGCCATCTACATTCTTGGGGGTTTTCAAGACTCAAATGAATGAAGCCCTCAGCAACCTGACCTAACACAACAACAGGCTCTCCTTTGGGAAGGACGTTAGACTGGGAACTTCCTGAGGTCCCTTCCAGCCTGAATTATCCTGTGAGTCTACTTTATCAGGAAAAATAAAGGTGTTGCCTTTCCACCTGCCTACTAGCACTTAGGCCTATCTCCTGTGATCCCATCTCTCTTCCATTGCACTGTGATTTTGGGCACTTTCAAAGAGCTGGCTGCTGCATGGCCCTCCAGTGTCCTTGTGTCTGCTGAAGCTTGGGGATTGCACTTTTGAGCAGCAGCCCAGTGTGGTGTGTCCCATTTCTGCTCCTGCCTGCAACTCCCAGCTTTGGAATGTCCCTAGCATATGATACAGCAGGCAGAAAGGTGTCATGAAAGAAGAGAGGGAAACCTCAGTTCTGCCATTGCTGTATTGAAGCCTGAAGCTCTATCTGCTGCTGCATGTGGATGTGTCGCTATTTTTCTCAAGTGGCAATCTCTCTTCCTTGAGAGAGTATCCTCAGGGGATATACAGTATTTATTTGTAGTAACCCTTGGGTTTAATGTGCAAGCTGCACGGTGTATTTAATAACTTTGTTTTGTCTTTTGCAGACTGTGTCTATGAAAGCCACCTCTGTGGGTACAAAGCTTGCTCTGGGCTCTTATTTTGACAGATTTAGTGTTTCCTAATTTAGTTTAGCGTTATTCAGTCTGTGATCTGTGAACTGCTATTGCTCCACAGAACATCAAAGATATTCCACAAGATTATTGCAGATCTCTTCTCTTTCCCCCAAAAAAACCCTCATATGCAGTCAGGCACAAAATGAGGCAAAATGAGAGAAATCCAATAGCAAAAGAGTACTGAAGTTTACACTGTTGTACTGCATTGGAAATTAATAGCATTGTACTGGAATTGCATGAGATAATCCTTCGTTTTTCTCTCTAAATAGTTCATAGTCCTTTAATTAAAGACGTTAGTTAAAAATAATTAATTTAGGTTTAGTTTTAGATGCTCTGACAGGCTCTTTGCACTGTATTCATATTCCAGCCACAGCAGAGTACTAATTTAGACAGTTAAAATCTCTAAGCATTGCTTTTTTTCAAAAGTGCCAACTATGCTAATAATGAGATTTTTCATGAGTTTGTGAGATAATGGATAAAATCTTCAGAAAAAAAAGTCCTTTAACTGTTTCTCTAATGTTTCTGTAATTGCCAACCATGATACTGCAGCTGCATTAAACTTTGTTTTCTGAAATAGAAAGAAATCATTGCTCCCTTTCCACTCCATGTTAAGAGTATTCTGTGGAAAGATGTCTTAGAATAAGTTTTAGGAATTGAAGGATATGCTGTGTGCTTATTCTAAAGAATATTTTTGTTCTCAGAGTTCTATCAATATACTTTCACAGAAAACTCACAGTTAGCCCCAGATGCAGTTTCTGTAAATAAGCAACCTCTCCTAAACCTGGTTCACTGCTAATCCTGAGAGTTTCAGGATCCTTCTTTCAGCCTGTGGCCTCAGAGCAGAACAACTCAGGGAGCGCCACTCTTACGAAGTGGAGACCCTCAGCAGTTAAGAAGAGCACTTTTCTCTATGAAGCAAAACAGTATGTACTGATTGCCTGAAAACAGTCAATAGTAAAGTCCTTGAGGAATGCTCTTGTTTTAGCCCATGGCAGCAGTTGGAGAGCAGGTTGGGTGACCAGCCTCTTGTCTGCAACTGCCAGCCCTTCCCTCCCTGTGTCCCAGCTTCTCCTTTCCCTTGCTTCCTTTGTCTGTTTTAATCACCTGGTATCTTTGAAGTCCCTTCAAAGGTCTCCTGTTAAAAATTTGTATCCAGTAGATGATGCTTTATGTGGTTTTAGGCAGGAAAACTTCCTCCAGTACTGTTCCTGCTCATGTCTTGATGCTTTATTCAACAGCTGGCTACATTTCCCTGCATCTCCTTGCCTTCTAATTGTGCAGTTAACCCTTCATAACCTCTTACAAACCATGCAGGAAAGAAGACAAATTGTGAACACAAAGTATTTTATTATACTCAAATGTGCAAGATACAAAGTTTGCTAGGCATTGTTTAAGAATTTTGCATGTTAGTGATGATCAGAGTATCTGGAGGAAACTGCTTCTTCTCCCACTAGTTTTATATCTGAAAAAATCCACTGGCCTTCACAGTGATAATCCTGCATTTCAGTGGCAAGAGGTCAGAGAGAAGTCTCGTGTATTGAAGCTTTGCTGTACAATTATGTGTCAGGATCACCTGCACTGAAGTCATTACTCACAGCCATAATCCATTAATATTCTTTTATTGTTGTTAATGCTGTTATTTTTTGTGAAACTATAATCTAATATCCACAATTGAAATCCTCCTTAGTATTTTCTAGTTATAGCTGCCAAATGCATAGCAGGTAGTTTTGTAGGACTAAAGCCGAGAAGCCTTAGAGCTATCTGCTGGTGACTCTGATCGATGCTTCAAAGGACTTAATAGGGCCAATGGACAGATTTAAGCCTTAGACACCTGTTTTGTCACAGGTAGTTGGTTACAAGCAGTGAAATGAAGATTATCTCTGAATTCCTTCCACTTGCAGCAGTACACGCTTCTGTTTCAGTTTAATCACCTTCCAGTGTGGATATTTGGGGAGCGAGCAAAGACTAGAGCTTCACTGGTCTAGATTTTCATTTGTATGTTGCTCTCTGAATTAGAGCTAACCTTGTTAACCTCTTGCTTTCTTCTCAGTTGTGCATATCTCAGCTCTGGAGAAAAATACGACTTTTGTGCTTGGAGTCTTCATTTTACCATTTCTGGCAAATTTTATGTGCTTTGTAATGGCATCATGTTTCTGAATGCAGATTCAGCATATGGTGTTAAATTTTCAGATTTAATCCTTTTTATAAAGTGCTGCACAGATTTATATTGGATCACAATATTGCTCTCAAAACCACCTGGTTCAGATCTCTACTAATGTCACTAAAGTCTAAGAGATAACTAATATGTAACTGTTAAGGAAACACAAACTACATCAAAGTGGAATTGATCAATTCTTCTCTAAAGTTTCTTCTCTGAGTCTAACCTGAAATGTCCTAGGAGATTTCTGTATTCACATCAGAATGTGGGACCTGGAGCTCTCCTTACTGCAAAACGCTTAGTTTTAAGGAGGGTAAAAGTCAAGAACAAGTCCATAGTAATAACACTGACACAGTTGCAGGGAAAGTTTGCCTGCAGAAAAAAAAATAAAAATTAAAAAGAGTTTTCACTAGAATTACATTTTTTATTTATCTACTCTGAATTTTCTTAGACTGTCCCGAGAGACAGCATATCCCATATGTACTATGAAGTTTGTAAGCCAAGGCTCTTATTTATGGGCATGGCTATCCATTTAAGCATACTCCCTGTTGACTCACTTGAAAATGCATCTTACAAAATATCAACAAAGGCTCATATTCACTGAGCAATCTGAACATGCAGAATTTCTCTGGAGTGGTTCTCTTGAGTGCCACACATCTGCCTAATAACAAAGGAGTGGAAGTCGTTCAGGGATGAATGCAATCAAAACCATCATCTCCATGGAAATAGATGTAGGATTAGGGTAGAATGAAGAACAGGCCTTCAATTAAGCCATGAGGTATGAAATCTGACCTAAGTTATCTCTTTGCAATACTTCTCAGGCATGTTTACTGCTGCAGATGAAACAAGTGTAGTCCATTGGTATACATGTATCTCCCCCTACCTGCAGGCCTGCTCTGCTAAAGAAGGGAGCTTATTTTCTGATATTACAGGAAAACATATATTCCTTCATGAATATTAAAAAGAAGACTAAAGGTCTTCTTGAACTTATCAGATCCTGTTTTCTTGAGTGGGTTCATCCTGAGTTCTATCTCAGAAAGGAATGTGTAGATATCATCCTTAATTAGAATTAAATAGTTCCCAAACGATATTATTCATGTAAGCTGTACTTTAAGTTGTAAACAAAATCTGAGACAGGTTGCCATGTCTTGTACAATAGCTCATTCCAGCTCTGCCAATAGAAAGGAGAGAGAACGTACACAACACCAAGACTTCTGAAACAATGCATATAGACACTGAAGAGTTCTCCATTTTAATTTATTGTTATAAACCCATAAATGATGAACCAAGATGTGTCATGAGGATAACACAAAGAGAGCAGCCACAGCATTTCTTACCTCACCAATAAGGGAATCAAATGTGACTTTTAAAGTAAAATTTCTGAAATGGTGAATACCGTAGGATAACAATGACTACTTACCATCATACAATTTGTTCATTTAGCCATTTGTCAGGTAATTTAAACAATGAGCAAGATAACATGGAAAAAAATTTTAATATATTGTTTTTCTGTAAGAAAACTCATTTTGTCTAGGTATAGATTTGGGAGGAGTCAACAAAGGTAGAGTGAAAAGAGATGTGCACCACATAATAATAGTCCTGCCACTCATATGTGAACATGTGTTTTCAGTGTCATATATCTTCTCCCCTTCTATCCTTCTTAAGTCTTTGAATGCAAACACTGACTCTGATCATCTTGTGCTAGAGAGACACCATTATGCCTGTGAAGAACTTATTTTGGGTAGTTCCTAGCAGAAAAGCTACTGGCCTTGCCTATGTTTGATCCATAAATTTACAAAAGCATATTAGAGATGTGATGAGGTGCCAAGTGTTCTCAGCTTTTTACTTTCCAGAGGCTTTGGGGTTTGAGTCGCTCTCTGTACCTAACTATGAATTTGTATGAAGAAAAAACGGAGGAAGTCAGGAAATAATAAATGGAAAATGGCTAAATTCTAACTTATCTAGGCGTTTAGTGGTATAGTTTGCCTCTGTGTCTCTTTTTGTCTATAATCTCTTATTCTCCTGATAATACCACAGTCAAAAGAGGTAACTGAAGTCTTTTACAGCAGACTAAAGTCCTAAACTCTTTCACTTGTTTCCCTGTGCTATATATGTCTCAGATAAGATCCTTCTTTGCCCATTCTTGAATACTTCCTTTCTTCTGGAAAGATAGCTAGAAGATAAATCAAAATACCCTTTCAATAGAAAATAACTAGGATTAAATTTGATTTCCACCTCAAATAAGGTCTTTTCTGTAATATAATATGTTAACAGATGCATTCAAACAGCATGCCATCAAATTTAGGAAAGCTCTAGGTCAAAACAAGAAATGCATGTAATAGCTGTTTGTAGAAAGGATAAAGGAATTGTTAGTCCTAGGAGTTATACTTTGGCTCAGAAGTTATTTCCTAGCTTAGGGTACTTAGTGAAGAATGAGCGTATCGTAAGAAAAATAGTAAACTGCAAAGACTACTGTGAAAAAGGATGTCCTTGTCATCCTAAAATGCAACAATTGAAGGAACTGAATACAAATCCAACCTTAACATGGACTCAGGGGCCAAGGTAAATTTGGGAAATGAACTGCATCATTGAAAAGATTTTTCTCACAAGCCATCGTATCATAGAGTCCCCAGATCTATATCCTCAGAAGCCAAATCTCTGCTCATAACAACAGCATTAACAGTTCCTAAACTATTATTCTCTTATTCTAAAGACAGTCATTGAAAATCACAATTAATCATACAAAAAAGGAGAGGAAAACTCAGTTACAGCCTTCCAGAAATGAAGTACTAATGATTTCATTTAAATTATTTAAATTTGATTGTTGCCATAATTTTCCTAAGGAAAAGCTCCTAGTAGATGATTTTAGATAGTGTTGTAGCTTATAATATATGGCCTTCTCAAGTAGATGAAAATAAATTAATTGAGCTGCCCTATAGGTGTTTCTGCTGTGAACCTGTTTTCCAAAGTTAAAGCAAACATATGTACGGTAGTACTGTGGGCAGAAAGAAAGGAAACTGATTCTTAACAGAAACTTCAGAAAAGAAGTAAAACATGCATTGAAATACGTGCTCTTTTACTCGTCTGGAGATAAGTTTTCAGACTTAGAACAATGCAGAAGTATCTACTTAGAACAATGCAGATATATCTAACAATCACCTGATGGGTTTGAAGAACATTTCATACCTTCCTTATATGAACTTCATTGCCGCAAAAGAAAAGATAAGTGAATTCTCTTCAAACTAGTAATTCAGATTCATGTGGCAGTTTCCACAAAGACAGAGGAGTTTGAAGATCTGCATTTTGCAAATTCAGATGCTCACTGATGCAGAGAAGATACACATCCCAATGTGGCAACTGGCTCTTACTTAAATTACTTACCTGTTTTAGCTCACCACCAACACAGTAATGAGAAAGACGCTTTAAGTCAGTACCAACAGTCGAATTCATCAAAAATTGTTTTAATTCCTCTTCTATATCAGAAGAAAAATGTAGAAGAGAATAAAAACTAATCTCTCTTTAAAAATATCAAGGTGTTCAACCCATCTAGCATGTGACTACTTCTTGCTGTCTGTCTTATGATATCTTAGTTGAGAATCAGCATTTAGTTACAACATAAGCTATTTGAGTCTGTTGTTGGAATGTGCACATAAAGTACTGTTTCTATGGTGTAACACTGCCCTGTCCTACAAATTGCCTAGCAATGAAGGGCTTTTGATGCTGTTGCTGACTCCTGAAGGTTTTGATCGATTAGTTTCACGTTCAGTTGGTGTTTTGTGGCCTAGAGATTGGAGATAGCTTGCAAATCCTTTTCTAAGATCATAATCATTGTGATCACTGGAGTCTACTATTGTATTTTCCACTAAATATGTTCCAAAACCTAAGGGCTACATTGGACAGTATTTAGGGATAAGATTCTTTCTCAATAATGGATAAACACGGGAGAATGACATATCATCTTTCCTGATAATAGTATATCGTTTTCTGGTGAAAAAAACTTACTAGTTCACTTGAGTATTATTTTTTTTGCAATTTCCTACATGGCATACGTCTGAGAAAGTCTGTCCCAGTAATTCTTAAAGAAAAAATACAATCACTTTGAAAAGTAAATTTTGCCCTGAAAGCAAGTTAAGTGCCTGCTTGTGCAACACACTGTAAAGTTCAAGCTAGCAATGGCTGAGTCAGCTCCAGGACTGTAAGGATGACAGATGCATGGAGGCAATATGCACCGGCCTTACTGAAACATATTTACTAGCTGGAGTGCTGTGTGGAGCAATTGTAGCTACAGTAGTTTTTGCAAGATAATTGGTACATCCCTGTTGCCCTACATGCATCATAGTGATATTGCAAACACCTAGGGCTTATCTGAGACTTTTTTATATTATATTCACTTAGGCACTTATGAAAATGTTACCATTTGAGCTGGATCCCCACCATATTTATTGTGTAGCCATTGGCTTATCTCATATCTGTATCTCTGACACAATTGTCTTCCATGACAATGAAGAAGATCAGGTTTTGTTCACATTCAGTTCTTTTCCCACATCGGAGTTAGGTCTCAGATCTTTGTATCATATTTGGACTCCCTGTAGTTTTTCTCTGTCTGTATGTGGGCAGTGCATTCTTCTTTTGTGTGATGCATAGGAAATAATAATATCAGAGGAGTCAGTGGTTGTAAAACTAAATTAAGTAAGGTGGTGTGGCTGAAGGTAGATCCCATCTGACAAACTGGTGTCACAGTGGCACTTCCAGCCTCATCCTTCCTTCAATCTGTGTACCTCCCTCCAGGATTCAGTCTTTCTACATCTGTCCCTTCCTTTATTTGATTGCAGTGTACATTGTTTTCTTACTTCCTAGGGTCAAACCTAGCTAGAATTAGTCACACCATGGGAATCTGAAAGAAGCTGATAAGCTTCATATACTTTGCAGTACGCTGATCTACATCATGGCTTGTGTTACTGATGTTACTAGGGAGCCCAGGCAGGTCATATGTTGTTTTGTGATTCCTATTTGGGACTAAATCTATTTGAATAATCTGCCACGTGACCCATCAGTTCATGTACTAAACTTCAACATGCTACACTTTATAAAATCTGCTATCGATATCTTATCACAGTTCTTGCTGGCATGATTTAGCTCTCAGAGGCTGATAATTCAGACCATGTAGTTCTTGACCTTAAGATTGTAGAGGTGTGTCACAAAGTTTTCTTAAAAATAGTCTGTGATTTCTCAAGTCTGGAAAGTTTCCTTCACATACCTTCCACTTTTCCCTGTGTGGGTGTTCTTGACAAAATACAAGTTGTTTGTCTGTTTCCTTTCAAAAAATATGTTGCCTCTAGACAAGAAATATGTATCTATTAAATTTTGTCACTTCTTAAGTCTGCTAGTGTTAATGCCTGGATCCTCTTAAAGACGTACTCTTCCACTCACAGTGCATCACTTTGCTGATAGAAGAATGTACCTTCATGCCATACTTGAACTATTTTACTCTTTGTACTATCCCGTTTTGTTGGGTTGCCTGGAACTGCTCATCAGAGATGAAATTATAATTCAGTGTATTAATTAATGTCTTTCACAGTGTCTTGTGTTGAAGTAGGCCTCATATTCACTTCATTGTGGTCAGTAAAGATTGGCTAAGATTTCTTCTTTTCTCGTTTTGTAGTTTGTGATGAAGCTGTCTGTCTTGTGAACTGGTGAAACTGTCCTATTCCAAAAATCATAGTCACAAGCACTTCTTCTGTTAGAGTATAACCACTCTGTGCCTGTCACAGTTAGAAAATTCCTCTTTAATAAAAAAACCTCCAAACAACAACACACCTCTCCTTAATTAAAAATAAATAAATAACTGGAGAGGTAAAAAAAAATTAGAAAATATTTTCAGATTGACATAAAAAATTTTTTTTTTCCCCATTGGATGAAATATAGTCTTGCTGTTTCCTAGTCGTGGATTTTTTTGACTTTTGACCTTATCAATTTTTTTCAGCATTTTATCAGCATAATAATTTTGACTATGGTTTTGTTCTTTCCCTGCCAGTTGTCCTTAACATTTGGAAACAAAGCTCGCTTTCTCTCAACAGACTCTCTTAGAAGGTGGACTAATATTCTTCAAAAAGTAACCAAGCATCTTACTGTCAAGACCTTTTCCTTGTTGTTTGATGTGGATACTGGCTTACCCAACTCTGCAACGTATCTACAGTCTCTCCCGATTCTTGGCTTTTGTTTTAAAAGATAAGGCAAAACAGACAATTATCTCTTTGCAGTTTCTCTTATCAAGTGTTTTTAGCATTGTTCCAGTGTTCTGAGGATCATTCATAAGACTGTAAAACTATTATTTACCTTTTAAAAACTTAATTTTCTGATTTCAATCCTCCATGGGCATATCTGTGTTCCAAAGAGATTTCTAGCTCAAGAAATTGTGCTGCATTTTATTCGCAACATTCCCAGAGATCTCAATCCCTGCATACTGTCTATTTGTTCTGCTCCTTATACCTGTCTGGCTTCCCCATGGATTACACTTTCTTTCTCTTTTGCAGGTATTGCTAAACTCAGTGGTGTCTAACAGCTAGTCAATAGCACAGGAGGAACCACTTTTCCTGTGAAGAGGTATTTTATTTAAATGCCAATTTTCTACAGCTTCAGTTCAGGTAACAGTCATGAAGAAAAGTCTCTGAATATCTTTTTACTTTTTGTTCCACTGGGACTTGCTGCAGCATTCCAGTACACAGAGGCTGCAGTAATCCTGAAGTTGGTCAGCTCTGTATCCATGGTTCATTTGGCTCAATAAATCAACAATCTCAGACATCCATTCCGTGCTTGTTCCCTTCTATCATCAATTGACATGCAAATCTTGTCATAAAGTAATTGCAGTTTAATTAACAATCATTTTCAGTTGTGCCCAGCTATAGATTAGACTATGAGCTTGGTTTCTTAGTAAACGTTCAATCTGCCTTGACACTCCCTCTTCAGAGTGCAAACAGGTTCCAATGTAGCTCTGTCAAAGCACAGGGACAAAATTTGTCTTTATGTAAATTGTTTGAATTCCAGTGAATGCAATGCACTAATGCAATTCTAATCCTTCGGGCAAAAGTTTTTCTGAAAATATATTCATTTTAAATTAAAATAAAAAAGAAAACATCTGGGCATGCATAAGCACAGATCTTTTGAAGGACTAGCGATGCAAACATTAGGGTAGAGCTTAGAGGAGTTTTTCTTAGCTGTGTCACTGGATCTACCAGATGTTATGAACTTCATTTGCAGTATTTGAGAATCTGGCCAAAACCTCAGCAGCAATTTTGCCAGAGGAGGATGACAAGATACAGCCTATACAGACATTCTTTAAAGGCTTATGTAATTCTTATTTTAGTCTACTTTGTACTGTTTCCCATGCCTAAACATAGGCTAAGCAGTTACAAAACACTAATATGTTTTATGGCGCATAGGGTATTTCCATCTGTGATGATTAACTTTTCAGAGGACTTCACAGTATATAAACTAGAGAGCTGTTATGGAATTTGGCTGTTAATCAGGATTGTGCATTTGCAATACTTAGGCACGCCTGGAGGATGAAGTACATTGAAATAGTGAGAGGGAGCTTGTATTTCACACGATTCTGTTTTGTAACATAACATCACTCAACTAGGAGGTCTGGAGTTGAGGTATGACTCTTACAGGAAAATTCTATAGTTTGTGACCTTGGGTTACAATGACATATAGTGGTAGGACAAGGCTCTAAGCTGAAGGAGGGTAGATTTAGATTAGATTGTACAGCTATAGAACAAGCTGTACTATATTAAAACAAAGTGCCACACATTCACTCCAATGTCACTCGAAGAAATTCAAGGAGGGATTATGCCCTGAGCTAAAAGTAATATTAAATGCTTATATGAAGGTATGGACCAGATTTTAATGATAGTTGAGGCTCAAAAAATCCCAGTAAAATAAAGTATTTTTCATTGATTTCCAGATTGAAGAGCATGATACAGAACAAAAACAGATTGCAGTCCAGAATTTTAGCTTCCAATCCTATACAGAAGATTTTATCATGTGAGAAACTTGATATAAGCCCGTATGTAGTAGCAACATGACCATATAGGTTCATTTTTAAATCTGGAGTTTGTTTTCCAAATGCTACCATTTCCATAACATACAATTGGCATCACAATATAAATATCGTAATTTAAAAGTTTTCATTCCTCTAAAGTACATGGATTTTGTCGCAGATAGGAGAAAAAAAACCAACAAACTGGGGAAAGAAGGATGGGGTAAAAAAATATTTTGACTTTAAAGATAGTTAAAGTTTGCTTTTGCAGTCACAGAGGGAGGTAGAGTTGCTGGCTACACAGGTGTTTCTATATATTCATATATAGATGACTTGTCCAACATGATCTACTCATTACCGAGTGGATATACTACATTTTCATATTCACATAAAAAAATTTCCAGTCTATTCTACTGCATTAAACTGGTCTCTGTAGAGATCAGTTGAAGTGTATTGCAGGTTATTCCTCCCATAGAGTCAAAAATCCACATAGACTTGAATTAAAATATATTTCAATGTATAGATTTTATAGATAAATGTTGCTTTATTCAAAGAAGTATGGAACGTCGACATCATACATGTTGACACTTCATGCAGCTCCACAGTGGAAAAGAGACACATCAATAAGGAAGTAATTGTAGGATCAGTGTTATAGATTATTATATGCAGCAACATAAGGGAACAAACAGGAATTAAATAATTAAAAAACATTTCAAGCAGCAAATTAAATAATTAAATATCATTGTAAAATTTTGCAATTAATTAATTCTATTAAAATCACAAGCAATGCAGACAGGCCAGATGCCAGACATAAAGATCCAGCAGCACCTGTTTGACTGCACTTCAGATCTGTTTGTTTCACCAGTCCAAAATCATAAACAGAAGTCTAGTAACGAAGTGGAAAGGATGTGATGTTCTCTTCTTCAGTGACTCTGCTTTGCCAGTTTGCTGTAAAGGTTTCACTTACTATCTTATCTTCCGTAAGATAGCCAGCATCTTCTTCCCAGATGCTAGTTGACACCGGCCTGCAGCTGATGCACTGGCCTCTAGCCAGTCGTCCTCTTTTTCTTCTAAATTGAGAAGAACACCTCTTTAGGTATGGTGGCATTTTTTTTATATGTATATTCTTAGACTCTGGGCATATCTGTTTGAAGTCCTTTTTTTTTTTCCAAGTAGCGTGAAGAGCTTTTGACTCTTCCTTTTCCACTTTCACCCTGTGGTTGTTTTGTTAGGCCTCTTCCGCTTCTTTGTTCAGTCTATTCACCCCAAACTGCGGGCACGCAGAGTGCACTGAATACTGATGCTCACCAAGAGTGAGGTTGTAAAAATTAAATATATTAATATACCGATTGGTACTGAATTGTATAGACAGAAACAGACTTAGATATGTGCTTATGGCTTAACTGAAGTTTCACCAGAACTCTAGAAAAGGAATATCCTTTTTCTAACTTTGTATGACCTTTCCAGCAACAGAATATGTATCTATGTGAATGGCAGTGTTGCATTTGCTTTTGTGTTTTTTTTTGCTCAGTTTTGTTAGATTGTGTTTGTTAACAAATAAATACAGCTGGCAAGGTTTGCTTTGCTTTTGTTTTCTACACTCAGCTCATGAGGATCTGTTTCGCAGGTTTCATTTTCAAATCCCTTGCTTTCAACATTGTGGCATCTCTACCCTTATAAATACTGAAGAAGTCTCATCTAGACCATTTTTCAGTATACGTCATGGGGTCAGAAGTCCTTTATCTATCCTTTATGAGGATTAGGGGGAAGAAAACTGAACACTGTTCATCTAGGAACCTGAACTGGATACTGGGCAGTGCTTGTTGAAGCGTATATTTGATGAGCAGCAGTGCCTGGCTGCAGAGAAGTGAAAAAATCCTCTATAAATTTTAGACTGATTTACACTCACTCCTTGCAGAATGTAGACCAAACCTGTTGTTGTTATTGTTTGGTATTTTCTTAGGAATGGATAAAGTTGCAGGTAATGCTAATCATGAAATGCAAGAAAAAGCAATGCTGTTTGTCATGTTACTTGCTTTCCTCCATCCCACAAGCCAAGATATAGCAGACAAGTGCTTTAGCTCCATCTAGGAGGCAAAAAGGCTATTACTGCATCTACCTAAAACCAGATTCCACATGTTTTTCTCATTTAAAAACTACATTTTAAAAGCTCTAATGATTTATCTCCCTGAGTGAGAATGCTATTTTTACCACCATTTTTTATGAATGAAATTCTGAAATACAGAGAGATGTATTTACCCAGAAGTAGTAAATTTGGCCATGAATGTCTCATTCAAGGTCACACAGAAAGTCAATTATAGAGGTGGAGTCATCTCCTCAAACACCTTCGCCCACTGTACCCACCAGGCAATCCACTCCTTCCCAGTTAACAGGAGCCCGTCATGCTGAAAACTGGGGTGGAAAGAAGCCTACAGCAAATTCTGTCCTACAAAGAGATTACATAATCCGTTTTTGTTAAGTTTGTTTTAGCTCTCCAGTGTCAGGATCCCAACACATACATACAGACCCCAACATAATTCTATTCTGACATTTGTACCAGACAAATGATGAATTGCTTTTGTACAAAGGAATGGTGGGTTTTTACCTACCTGTTCTAGTAATGTCAAAACATAAATGTCTTCCACTCATTAACATCCTGCTTTCATTATTTGCAAGACAGTTTATCAATCTGGTCAAGTTATCATGAAACCATGGTTGTTGATCTCCCACTTCTCTGGTAGTCTTCCTTCTCATTTCATACCCAGTTTCTACCTGCAATTACTGTCTTCTTAGACAGCTAACTGATTGCTCATCTTTCATCCTTTTTTTTTCCCCCTGCTTTTCAAAGCCTTACTTTTGCACCTTTATTTGCAGCTTTAAAAATGACCACAGAGCAACTCTAGTTCCTTTTGCATATTTGTGAGCCAATCCAAATTACAGAATATTTTTCTGAAAGCCTGGGAGCATGGTTGCAGTTTTCCAATGTCTTAATAAAATGTAATACATGACTTTTGACACTAAATTCAATGGTAAAAATAAGAATGTTACCACCTGCTGCCTAGTTCATTTTGTGTAACAGTTCAATTAAGCCTACTCAATTTGCTATCATTCTTCATATTGTGCCTCTGTATACACTGACAGAGTCAACATGAAATTAAAATTAAATTAAATTAAAAAGGGATTTAAGGATCTATCTAATTTTAAGAACTGGTGTGTGCTCCTTGCTCTTCCGTTTCTTATGGTTACAGTTACAGTCAAAGCACCCTGTCACCCCGAAAACACAAGGTTTTGGAATCTCTGAAGGAAATTCACTTTGGTTTGTTAGATCATACAACTGCAGAGTACTTCCACTACATCTGAGTGCTCCTATTAGATAACTTTACTCTGCTACCAATTACTTTATTGAATTTGATGTAGCTACTTATGACTAGCAAGGATGTCAGGGTCACCAGAGCTGATCTCTCAATTTCTGATCTCTTCTCTGTTTCATGATTATTTCAAGATTCCGTGCCATCACTTTATTTTGATAAAGTCTTCTTTTCACCACTACATGCAAGATAGTTAAATGTCTTACATGACTAAAAGCTACATGCGGGAGGAGGAATAGACTCCAATCACTCCATATGAGTTATAAGCAGAAGCCACTTTATTTATTACAACCCAAGCTTTTATACCCTTGTTACCTGTTCACACGCCACTTCCTCTCCTGCTATTAGCTCAGCTCCCCTGTCCACATGCTCTTTTCTCTATTCTCATAGGCAGTAGTTATCTTGCAAACCACATTCTTGTCTCAGCTGGTGAATTCCTCAAACTTGTTTACTTCCATCGCTTCAAGGACAGAGTTTTCGCAGGCCGAGGCTGGGCCCGGCCGCGGCCCAGCCACCTGCAACAGCTACATTTTGATTTAAGTGATAACAACATTAATCTGAAGTAATTGCACTGATTTCCTTGAGGTTCTTCCAAATTTTGCAGTGACACAGCTGAAATAACAATACAAGCATAAATACCATTGGGGGAGCAAAAGTATATCGGATAATGGACCTTTAATATCATTCTTCTGTGTAGACTTCAGAAGCTGAAAGAAGATTTAAAAATGTGCATCTAGGGAACAATGCTTCTAAATATAGATCTTTATATGATAAAGACTGTGGTTGCTTTGAATGCAATATATGTAGAACATGGCTGATTGATAGTGCGTATGCACTGCCCAAATAAAATACACACGAATTCCTCAGGCTTCATCTTTGTTCTCTGCAGTAGTCAAAGTGAGTGCATTTAGAAATATTTCAGAGGGCTCTAATCACTGCATTTATGTGGAGTATGAAGCTTTAAAGATCCTGTAGGGTTTAGATCAAATCTCTCTTCTAAACTTTCTGCCTGTAACTTGTTCAATCTATTTGTGGTCTAGCAGGATAAAATTTTCATCATAAAACATATACAGAAGTGTTTTATTATCACTATTTTTTAACAAGAATTCTGTATCTTTGCAGAATGAAAGCACACAGTTCGGTGACCAGCTGGAATCGATGGAGCTCCACCTGGGGAAGGACAATGTGCTGATTGAGAGAGTATGGGTTAAGATTAAAGGGAAGACAAGGGAAAGTGATGTTACAGTAGGGGTCTGCTACAGGCCACCTGACCAGCAGAACCAAGCAGATGAGGCCCTCCACAGGCAGATAGAAGTGGCTTTGCATTCACATGCCCTGGTCCTCGGGGGAGAATTCAACCATCCTGACATCTGGTGGAGGGACAGTGCAGCAAGGCACCAGCACACCAGGATGTTCCTGGAATGCATAGATGACAACTTCCTCCTCCAAATGGTAGAGGAATCAACAAGAAAAGGACCTTGTTCTCATCAACAGGAAAGGGCTGGTGACCAACCTGAGACTCAGGGACAACCTTGGCTGCAGTGACCACAAAGCAGTAGAATTTAAGATCCTCAGGGCATCTAGGAGGATGTATTTGAAGCTTATGACCCTGGACTTTAGGCATGCGGACTTTGATCGCTTCAGGAATCTGCTGGCCAAAGTACTGTGGGACAAAGCCCTAGAGGGAAGTGGGGCCCAGGACAGCTGGTCAGTATTCAAGGATCACCTTTTCCATGTCCAGGAGCAAAGTATACCAACACAGAAGAAGGCAGGAAAGAATGCTAGAGACCTGTCTGGATGACCAAGGAGCTCCTGGACACGCTGTCATGCAAAAAGAAACTTTGTAAGGAGTGGAAGAAAGGACAGGTAGAATGGAGGGCGTATAAGATCAGCAAGAGACCTGGTTAGAAAAGCTAAAGCTCAGTTAAAATTAAATCTAGCCAGGGAGATCAAGGGGAATAGCAAAAATTTCAGTAGATATATTAATGACAAAAGGAAGACTAGGGAATGTGGAGGCCTCTTCAGAAAGGAAATGGGAGAACTGGTGACAAGTGATATGGAGAAGGCTGAGATTCTCAGTGACTTCTTTACGACAGTCTTCACTGACAAGGGCTCCAGCCACACTCCCGAAGTCACAGAAGAGAATGGCAGGGGCTGGAAGAAAGAACTGCCCATTGTAACTAAGATCAGGTTCGTGAACATCTGAAGAACCTGAAAGCGTACAAGCCCATGGGACCTGACGGGATACACCCACGGGAACTGGTGGATGAGGTTGCTAAACTGCTCTCTATTATATTCCAAAAGTCATGGCAGTCCAGTGAAGACGCCACTGACTGGAAAAGAGGAAACATAACCCCCATTTTCAAAAAGGGAAAGAAGGATAATCCAGGGAACTATAGGCCAGTCAGTCTCACCTCTGTGCCCAGTAAGGTCATGGAGCAGATCCTTCTGGAGGCACTGCTGCGGCAGAAGAATAACAAAGAGGTGATTAGGTACAATCAACATGGCTTCACCATGAGCAAATCGTGCCTGACAAACCTGGTGGCCTTCTATGAAGAGTTCATAACGTCAATAGACAAAGGAAAAGCAACAGACGTCATTCACTTGGACCTGAGCAAAGCCTTTGACACCGTCCTGCGCGACATCTTGGTCTCCAAGATGGTAAAACATGGGTTTGATGGGTGGACTCCTCGGTGGATAAAGAACTGTCTTGACGGCCACACCCAAAGAGTGGCTGTCAGTGGGTCCATGTCCAAGTGGAGGCCGGTGACAAGTGGAGTCCCTCAAGGATCAGTGCTGGGACCTGTCTTGTTTAACATCTTCGTAGGCGACATGGGCAGTGGCATTGAGTGCACCCTCAGCAAGTTTGCTGACTACACCAAACTGTGTGGAGCGGCTGATACGCTGGAGGGAAGGGATGCCATCCACAGGGACCAGGATAGGCTGGAGAGGTGGGCCCAGGCCAACCTCATGAAGTTCAACAAGACCAAGTGCAAGGTCCTGCACCTGGGTCGGGGCAATGCCAAGCACCGATACAGGCTGGGCAGTGACTGGTTTGAGAACAGCCCTGGAGAAAAGGACTTGAGGGTGCTGGTGGATGAGAAGCTCAACATGAGTCGTCAGTGCATGCTTGCAGCCCAGAAAGCCAACTGTAATCTTGGGCTGCATCAAGAGAAGCGTGGCCAGCAGGTTGAGGGAGGTGATTCTTCCCCTTTACACCACTCTCGTGAGACCCCACTTGGAGTACTGCCTCCAGTTCTGGAGTCCCTATTACAAGAAAGATATGGTCGTACTGGAATGTGTCCAGAAGCATCATGAGGATGATGAGAGGTCTGGAGCACCTCTCCTGTGAAGACAGGCTGAGACAGTTGGTTTTATTCAGTCCGGAGAAGAGAAGGCTGCGAGGAAACCTTCTTGTGGCCTTCCAGTATCTGAAGGGGGCCTACAAGAAAGCTGGTGGGGGACTTTTTAGGGTGTCGGGTAGTGATAGGACTATGGGTAATGGATCCAAATTAGAGGAGGGTAGGTTTAGATTGGACTTTTTAAGGCCAGGTTGGATGGGGCTCTGAGTAACCTGACCTAGGTGTCACTTAGGTGACACATGACAGGTGTTCCTGTCCATGACAGGGGAGTTGGAACGAGATGATCTTTAAGGTCCCTTCCAACCCTGACAATTCTATGATTCTGTAAGATCCACAGTTAAGCTTTGTTTTCCATCACAAATGTGCAGCCAACATCATATAACCACATAATTAAATGTCTTCTCACTGTAACAAAGTTTCTTATCAGTGTTAATGTAGTAAGACCTCTTTGCAGCAATTTATAACAGAAGTTGGAAGTACTGCTCTGGTACACTATTTATTACAAAATATTCAATTAGAAAAAAGAGTAGGAGAGATTTAACTAGATATCTTGGTTTACATGGCAAATATTTGATTTCTTCACAAAGGAAAAAAGAAAAAAAAAATTAGTAGATGCATTGCTGCAGAATTTTCAGCCTACAAGTATCTGGAGAATAATAGCTTGTTATTAAAAATGTGACTGTCTTCAGCATATTCTATCTTCCTTCCTTTGCCTTTTTTCTTCTAAGATTGGTACAAATACTTTAAGCTTTTTGTTGTGTTTTTTTTTTTAACTTACATACTATAGTTTGACATTTTAACAAATTACATTAAGTACTTTTAACATCACTTTTAAAAAATATAGACACACAAGAGACTAAGGTGTTCTTATATTTTGAATAGATAGTCATTGTTTTCCTCCTCAAAAATGCCATTTTATTTGTTTCTTTAGGAGCTCAGACATATCTATATCAATACAGCTCTCATATTTTCCTATGAAGGCGTTACAGAAATTGAGTTGAGGCCAAATAAAATATTCTAGCCAGATTAATCCTACAGTTATATCTCTGCAGACACATTTAAATAGTAAAAACCAGATAACTTTTAATTGATATTTAATGACTTTCTTTTCCTTAGACAGGAAATCTTTCAAACTTTCAGATTTTCATTTCCTTTGACTCATAAATTTTGCTCTAAAAATGTATTATATCATCCAGCAGAGATACCAGACTGATAAACAGAGCTATTATGAGTGGACAAATCATAACAAAGTCAAGGGCACAGGACATGTTGCTGGGAAATCACTTTTCCAGTGATGTCATGATCTTTAAATTCATTCAGTAGGATTTCACGTCTAGTTATCTTTACACTCAAAATGATCCAGTTTAGTGGAACAGAATTACCAAGTATAAGGATTTCTTCAGTGGGCTACAGTAATTTTAAAACCATAGTTACATCTGTTACATTTAGCAAAGTCATCATATTTTTGAAATTTGAATAAATATTTTTTTTTTTCCATCTTGGATGTTTTGCATTTGTTAAACTTGAATAAGGCTACATTTCAATCATTGCTTGATACTGTGTGTGCAAAGATTTAGCTGTCTCCATCATATGACTCTGAAATCTACTGAAAAAAAAATAGAAAAATATTTAAGAAACAGATTTCATTCAGAGAGATTTTGAGGGTGCAATGTAGATGTTCAAATAGCTAATCTTTTCCAAAATTCAATGGTTTTCACTTTTACATGCAGTCATGTTTTCCATGATCTCTTTGTTTTCATTCCCATACAAGATCCCAGGGTATTTTCCACAGGAAAAAGCATCTTAAATTCATTTCAGTGTTCATAAGTATTCATACAAGCATTGAAATTAATTGCTTTCAGGAGAACGTTTGTGGTCAGAGTGTTCATTTCCTTTTTCTTATTCTTACTGGAGAAATGCTGGGCCGTATTCTGTCTCCTTAGTGGCAACAACAGTGAAAAATTAGAAGCAGAAGGTATATTTGCTCTTCACCTTCTGCTACTTATTACAGATCAGCTACTTGAGCATTAAAGAAGGAGTCTGAAACCTGTTAGCAATATTTAATATAAAGGGAATACAGACAGGGAGAACAGAAACGGTGACTGCACCAACTCATCTAACTCTGCATCAATCATATCATCCCCAACGGTCATCGAGAGGTGCCGAGGGTACAAGAACATGAGGATGTTCTTTGAACTTTCAGCACTCTGTAGTTTAAGAGTTTTTTAACAAGAGGTGAATATGTATTTAATAAACCTTCACTGAATCTTTCTTCCCTGAACATATATAATTACTTTTTTTTTCGCTATATGAAATCTAGCATTTGCAACTTTTCAACTCTTTCACATGGGGACTTTCACAGCTTACATCTGCACTGATCAGAACTACCTCCTTTGGGGAGGGGAGGCCACCCTCTATTTTTATTTCATAGTCATTCTTTTGTTGAAAGAATCTCACGTGTGGGTCAGATTGTTCCATCTAATCTCCATTCCTCCAAGTCATGTCTGCTGGCTCCTCAGATCTTGTTTGAGTGAGCTAAAAAGTGTTCTGAAAGAGAAAAAAAGCAAGAACAGCAACAATAAGGAGGTACTCATTGCTGAAGTTGTAGGACTACACAATCCATTACAATGCCAGAAGAGTTAAAGCGGTAGGAAGCAAGCTGTAACACCTCACTGCTCCAGCTGGTAGTTGAGGGTGGACAATAAGAAAACAGATGTTGTGTGTTTTGGAGGGACAGTTTCCCATTCCACACTTACTCTGTGTTGTGAGCTGATTGTATTTGCCAGCTCCCAGTTTATTATAATAGCAATCAACTTAACTTTAAATGATGGTATTTATTATATTGTGAATATCCCTAGCTCTTATCCTCATTTTCTTTCTTTGTTCTTCCGCATTTACTTCAGCTAATAAGTTACGAAACCAAGACCCAATCTCCAAAATCAATCATTGCTTGTATCTCAATCAGTTGTATGTTCTCTGTGTTCTGAAAATTGACAACGTAAAAGAAACTCTAATGTACTGAATCAGTATTGCCTACAGCACAGTACTGTATCACTTCATGTAAAAATTAACTTAAAATCTGCTGATCTTAAATGGTAAACAGCAACAATATTCTTCCTGGTGAGAATTCCAGTCTGAATGTTAATTACTGCTCTAAGAACTAATAAACTAATAGCTGCTGGTTGCACACAGATCTGAACATATGTAGAGTACTTTGCAAGTAGTAACAAATTTAATGAATTGGAAATCTTGTGAATTATTTTAAGGTTCTAAGAACCTACGTTTCTTACGAATGTTCACATTTTCCACGCTCTGTGCAAAAATTCCCTCATTTTTTTCAAATCCAGAATTCCTTTAATTTTTAGTGTATTGTAGCAGAGGAGAAAAGAGCATGACCTAGAGTTTTCTTTGTTTTCCATGTTGCTTTGGCACAGGGCCACTAGTGAAGGAGAGGTGACGGTGACCGTGCTTCTGTCTCCACAGCTGAAATGGGAATGAAAAGTTTCCATAGTTCACAGACAGAATGTAATTTGTCCTCATAAAAGAACAGGTTTATAACAGACCTAGCTAAATTAGGGCCAGGAAATACAAAGGTTGGACAAGTTTCTTAATTTTGAATTTAATTTTCCATTACATAATGGTGTAAGGTGCCAAACCCCATTTGTTTCTCAAAGTGACTGAATTACTTCCAAAGTTCCTGGTTATTTGGTAATGAATTCATCTCCACATTATCTGTATATACTGCTTTCTCTGATATATCTGACTGTACTTTCTTAGTACTAGAGGCTTTTCTCCATGCAGTTCTCTGAATTTATAAATGAGCAAATTTAAACATGACATGCACATGGTGAGATAGGAGCAAGCCTTTTGGTAGTAGTTAAATGTTACTGTCCTTGTTGAAAACACATCTCAAATATCTCTGAATTGCTTTCCCTGAACCAATGACAATACCTCCACTGACTGCAATGAGAAATGAGATGCTCAGTGTGCCTATAGACAGCTATTAATTTAGATATCTTCATCTCAGACTGAATCTCTACATAGACAACTTCATGTCAAATTGAATTTCATCTTTCTCACAGTTGATGAACTGTATCTTTGTCTGGGATGAACATGTGTAGAATTCAGAGGCTGATTAGTCTTTGGGGAAGGTAGATAGAAATAACAGCAAAGACATGTTAATATGTTCTGGTTTTATTTTTTCATTTCTGATCCATAGTAAAATAGTTTCCTGTAATGAGTTTAAAAGTATTAAAAGGGAATTTAAAAGCTGAGGAGTTGGAGGATTTTGAGAAAATGTGTTTATGCTGATATGCATTTGAATTCCTTTTGCTTCATTGCAAACTTTAGAGGATATTTCTGCACTTCAGCAGTGGTCTGGAGTCAAACAATGAGGTCCACTTTTTCTCTGGTGAGAGCTTAAGCTAGTTAGAGCTGTCATATCCCTTCCATTGCATCTCCTTTGCATTTAAGAAAGCTATTTATTTGCAGGAAGGGACATGTACAAATGAAAAATAGGCTTGAAGTATTATATATTTGAATTTGACATTTTTGGTGATTTCTTTCATTTCATTAGATCGTCCAATAATAAGTGGAAATAATGTAGTCATCACTTCTTTTGATAACTCCTATGCTAGACTGAGTAAGATGTTTATCTGACTTTCCTACCAGCCATGCATTCAAACACTGAAGGTATTCTGATGCTTGTAATTCTAGGCAGGCATGTTTTACTCATGTGTTCCAGATGACTGCAGAGTATCTTCTCACATGCATGGTCTGTGAAAAGCATCACTTCTCCTTCAGAACTGACCAGGTGGTGGGAAGGCTCCCATATCTCCTTGTCTGGAGTCTGTTTACACATTATTTTGACTGAATCTTTTGTCCTTTTTCTGCTTGTTTAAACATGCAATACATCCCAGATCTCCAGCAGCCCAGAAATTATTTTATTTATAAAGCTATTGAACTGAAAACATATTTTACATTTCAGTTTTGATATGGTAGCATGGACGCTGTTATGAAATCCTGCTCAGCCTTCTGCTTCTTTTTCATGTTTGTGGGCTTCATCTACTATTGAAAACTCATGTATTGGCATACTCTTTTAGCAATTAGGCTCTAAAGTTACTTCTCATAAATTTTATCTTGCTGTATTAGCACATAAGCACTAACAGAATGAAAGATTAAGGCAAAAGGGACAGCTGGGTAGCACTAAAATTACATTTACACCACATATTTCCCTCCTAATCAGCTTGTTGTCCAGAGTGACATTGAAAGCTTGGGCTCTCTGCTTCCAATCAGAGAAGGCAGATCCAAAGCCACACTAGATCTCTTTCACAGCACTGTAATTTAGTAGAGCTGTGTTGACGTTGTCAGCATTGTGCTGCTGAGACACTGTGCCTACCTCTATGAATGCATTTAATCTTTTAAATGGGCTAGTGCACAGATCAAAGCACTATTTTCCTCATCATTAGTTTCTTAGCATTGGCCATAGCATGGCTGCACATAATAGCAGTGTCCAAGGCCCAGCTCAGGAGTTAGTACATGCTGTAGATCAATCTCTGTATAGTTCAAATGTGTTCATCTCCTGGGTTTGTGGAGATGCGAACTGAACCGTGTGTGTCAATTCATGTTATTTACTATGATAAGCAAAACCTCTGGTTTTGCCAAAGCCCCTTCACTAGGAACCTTGACTAACAGATTGCTAATGGCATTAATAATGTCCTAGAATAGCTGTAATGTGTTGGGGACCCGTGAGAGGCTTAGGTCCAGACAACCAGAAAACATTTATTAGTTCAGAAGAGAGGAGAGTGAACTGAATTTGGGAATTACATTTTGTAACAACAGTCTACTCTTTAAATTACTGCTAATTATCCCTTTTTGTTGTAGCAAACACTAAAGTGTTAATTCTAGCCCCCCTTTTCACAGCCACGGCAGGTATTTTCAGTTGCCTGCCAACAGTCTGTCATGAAAACCTCTGCAAAGGCATTTGGATGGTGTGGGGGAGAAGGGATTACTTGTGTTTTTAAAAAGCTGAGAAGTCCTTTTGTCCAAAGACTAAGGTGAATTACAGTGATAGGAGGAAATTCAAAACAAGCCTATAACACTCCCAAAGCAAGAGTGTTTGAAGCAGGCTAGAATTAGTCCCCAGCAGGGCTAGCACTAGCAGTGCATATAGCTCCAAAATGGAACTTGTCTTGCTCTGGTAGCTTGAGAGAGACTGTCCTGAATTGGACTCCTGGACAAGATCTGGGCATAAGGCATGACAGGACATGCACTGAGGACTCTGACCAAGTCTGATGTGTCATGTCACTATGCTGGGGCGGCTCAGCACAGAGAAACTCAAGTGTTGCCATGGGACTACATGGTGATCTGTGCAAGCTCGCTCTAGACACTTACTACAAGATTGCTCCCAGAAGGTGGATCAATGACTGGCTTTTAAAATTAAATTCAATATCTCTGCAAGAGCTTAACATTCCCCCACCTCTTCTGATGAACTGTTCCAATGTTTAATTTTCATCCTCAGAGAAGTGGCCTGGATTCACCTTCCAGCAGCTGTGCTATCTCATGCTCATGTCTTTAGAACCAAAAAAGTTTTCTATTTCCCACAATGGATAAGTACCCATCACTTGAATAGAATGTACTTTTCAAGCTTTACATCACAAGGCTCCTTTTTATTTTTTTTTTTTTCTCAACTGTATCTGCCCTTTTCTAAGACTGTCCTTTGATTCTTTTGCAAGGGTTGAAGCGTAAGTAGTCAGTTACTGTATGTTGCTCAGATATATGCAAAGTCTTTTCTGCTGACCCTGAATTAGCTACTATGTTGCTTAGAAGTGATGCTCTATTTCCGTATCCTTTTTACTGTATCTAAACATTAGAATATGTGAGCAGACACCTTCCAGATTTCTCCACCATTTTCAAACATTAGTTCCTAAGGTACCATTCATTAAGCTATCTGGTGATCACAGAGATTTCTGGGTCTGTTCTTTAAGACCATTAGGTGTAATTGGTCTGTGTCACATGTCATGATCTGTTTCATCCCACAGGATCACTTTCGCTGTTCATAAAACGTAAATAAATAAATATTTCTTTTGTACAAATAAATGTAAAGTCTTTTATATTTCAGATGTGACACCAGGCAACAGACTTTCTTTTCCCATTTTTTTTTTTTTAAAGATTCCCTTTGTCATGTGGCCTACTAGGATTTGTTTTCTTTACTCGGCCATCTCACCCTCTCTTCTATCTCTATATTAGTAAATTAAGTAGCATGGTAAAAGGAACAGGAATGACAAGTCAACTATCTAAACTATTTAATTGTTATAACCATACCTGGCAGCATCAACCAGCCAGTACTGCCTCAAGCACTTCCTGAGCACAGTTTGGGTTTTAGTCTCGTCCAGACCTCCTCTTCAGAGGTCTGAGGCTTTTAATAAATAGCGTGCACATTTTGGCCTTTAAATCTCAAAACTGGTTAGTTTGCCAATTTAGAGGTATGTTTCAATATGTAAATTGAAATAATGTTCTAGTTTTTAGTGTGGATATTAAAAACAAAGGTAGAAGTGATGACTATTTTGTTTAGAACTTTTTAAGTTAATACAAATATCACTGACTGGTTCAATGACATGAAAAATTCACTGGAGATTTAAAAATGTAAGATATCAAATAAGTGTCTTTCACATTGAGGTCAACAAAGCTCTGATCTTAATATATGAAGGATGACTGTGACACTTACAACCCCACATCCACTATAACCTCCACCTCCTTTTCAACAGGCTACCCAACCTGTTGTGATTATTATGGGGTTATTCTGCCTTCAGAAGATGAACTTCATGAGGTTTCTTTAAGCTCAGATCTCAACTTCTCATCTTCCCTCTGGATTAAAGCCCTACAGTTCAGGCCTCTACTCAAGCCCAGTAATTTATCATCATGTGCTAATCTACTCAGAATTGATTAAGCATGCTTTGCAGCTGGCAAATTCAAGCTGTCTGATCCTTATTACTTTCTTGTCTCTCAAGTAACTGGAAACAGATTGCAAATTGATGTATTTCAAGCATTTTCCAGGGTCTCAGGTGACATTGATCAGCCTATTGCTTCCAAGGTGCTTTCTATTTCTCAAGAAGATAAGCATAATATTAGACTTTTTCCAGCTGGCAGGGCATTTCTCCTGTTGTCATCTACTTTCTGCAGATGATAGTCAACCTCCTCACAATAGTGTGCTATTTGAACACCATTGAATGAATCTCATGCAGCCCAATGGATCTCCCTACTACCAGCTTCTCTAAGTAGCTCCTACTCTGCTGCTCCCCCACTGCTACTTGCCCCTCTCTATCTCAGCAAGCTTGCATATGTCAAGCTGATTAGTGCAGTTGACATGCCTGAGGGATAGGATGCCATACAGAGGGACCTGACAAGCTGGGGAAATGAGGTCATGTGAACCTCAAGGGGTTGAACAAGGTCAAGTGCCAGGTCCTGCATGAGGGTCTGCACAATCCTTGGTATCAATATAGACCTGGGAATGATGTGATAGAGGGCAGCCCTAAAGAGAAAGAGCTGCAGATGCTGATGGATGAAAAGCTGAAAATCAGCCAACAATGTGCATTCACAGCCAAGATGTTAAATCACATTCTGGACTGCTTCCAAAGTATTGTTGTCGGCAGGTGATGGAGATGATTCTCCTCCACTACTCTGCTCTGGTTAGACCCCAATTGGAGTACTGTGTCCAGCTCTGGAGTCCTCAGCACAGGAAAGACACAGACTTGCTCCCGTAGGTCCAGAGGAAGGCCACAGAAATGATCAGAGGACTGGAACACCTGTCCTATTAAGAAAGGCTGAGAGAGTTGGAGTAGTTCAGCCTGGAGAAGAGAAGGCTTCAGGAAGACCTTATAGTGACCTTTCAGTACCTAAAGGGAGCTTATAAGAAAGATGGGGACAAACTTTTTAGTAGGACCTGCTGCTATAGGACAAAGGGTAATGGTTTTAAAGTAAAAAAAGGGCAGATTTAGACTAGATATAAGGGAGAATTTTTTCACAATGAGCATGGTGAAACACTGATCGAGGTTGTCCAGAGAGGTGGTAGGTGCCTCTCCTCTGGAAATATTCAGAGTCGGGTTGGATGGTGCTCTAAGCAATCAGATCAAGTTGATGTCCCTGCTCACTGCAGTGGGGTTGGAATAGATGACCTTTAAAGATCTCTCGCAACTCAAACTATTCTATGATCTCAGACCATAGATCAGAAGGGCTGGAAGGCAATTTTGACTGTGAAGACTGAGACAAAGAATGTATTGGGTGCTTTAGCCTTTTCTGTATCATCCATTACCAGATCTTTACCCCATCCAAAAATGTGCCACATTTTTGCTGAATCTTGTCCTATTACTTGTACACTCGTGAAGTCTTTGTTCTTACCCTTTATGTGTTTAGCTAGCTTTATCTGCAGATGAAGTTTGACTTTCTTGATTTGTCCCTAAATACCTGAGTTATGCTTTTATGACCCTCCTTTGACACCTGTCATTGTTTTCACAACTTGTATGCCCTCTGGGACTACGTCTAGTCTGTACTCTTACTAATGCAGGATTAAGGATGAATACAGGTTTGGTCATCCTGTGTTTGTGAGCAAATACCATCAGATGGGAAGAGAAAAGGAATGGCAAAAAGTACATAATGTTATTTTCTTAGTAGCTCTCTAAATTAGTTGGGTGAAGGAAGAAAGAATAGCAATTTCTGCCCTGATTAATTTCTAGTCAATGGAAGTAGAATTGCCATCAGTGCTTCGCCACAAAGCCAACATAATTTTAAGTGCTATCATAGTCATATGTTGTAATGTTCATAAAAGGAAAAGAGCATCTCAGTTGGCCACAGCAGTCAACAAACTTTAAGTGAAAATCACAGGTCTATGGTTTGGGGTTTTTCATTTTTCTATTCTCTATGAATTCAACACAGTTTATAGGGTAAGAGCCTCAGGTTGTAGTTACCTTCACAGCTGACTCTTTCATTCAGCACTCAAGTATATAGATAAAAGGTTAAAATAGAGTCATCAAACTTTTTCTCTCTCTCTTTTTTTTTTTTTTTCAGAACAATTTCTCCCTTTGTGCCATGGACAATAAAAGAGGTCCAGTTCCTGACCTACTTTCAGTGGCGTGGTCCCCTGCAGGTGTTTTCCAGAAAAAAACAAACAAATGGAAAGTTAAATCCACAGTGAAGCTGATAATATAAGCATTGTCCCTTTGAACAACCACCTAGTGGTCCCAGTCCCAGAGTATGTCTGATATGTGTGGTGTCCAGATTTTACTCCTCAGTGAGGGCAAACTGAACTGGCCTTCAGAGCTCTCAGAAGAATATTCTATCAGGACTGACTATTGAGTGAGTTATCCACAGTCATCCTTTCTGGACACTTACTTGTGGAAAAGAACCTCTTCAGAAGGGAAGATGAAGCTCATCTGTGTAACTCGTTTCTTATGTCTATCCTGATGACAGCCTGATGACAGCCTGACATTCATTTCAGTAACACTCAGTATTTCAGCACAACCTGAAAATGAGAGACTTCTAGCAAAAGGGAGTGACAGTAATGCATCCCAGAATAAAGCTTATAGAACTTCCACAGGAATTTCTTGGGAAATAGGTTATGGTAGATTCAATTCGACTTAAGCAGGCAAGGAACTGCACAGATGTCTTTCATTTCGTGAAGAAATGTTCCAAACACTGAGCTGCTGCATTAAAGAAGGCATTGCTACCTCATCTTCTGATGATCTTATTTTCTCTATCTGGAAACAAGAACCATATATAGCACATTCAATTCAAATACTTAAACGCCTTCCGAATGTCTGAAACAGCCTTACAAATTACTTTAACTGTAGAACCACAGAATAATAGAATCACTCAGTTGGAAAGAAACCTCAGGAGATCATTTAACCAGCTCAAAGGAGGGTTAGCTAAATGAAGTAATCAGTATTGTGTCCAGTCAGGTTTTGAGTTACCTCTCTGGTCAATCTGTTACAGTCTTTCATTACCCTTGAAGTAAAGAAGGCTTTTTCTTTTCCTTTGGTGTTTTTGTTGCTCTGGAGTCCCCCCTGTCCTAGCACTTCTGTTGTGTCTCCAGTGGTCACTGCCATTTCTTAAATATGTTTTTGCAGAGGTATCATAAACTCATCTGATTGCTTCTAGTTGTGGTATACAGTGGTGATGAAAGTAGAACAGTAGTTTGAGGCAAGACAAATTAATCCATTGTATAGCCCTAGGTAATGTTTAGCAGCTAAACATTGTGAAAAGGATGTTGAAACAAGGGACTCACTGAAGCAAGTACAAGACCACAGAAATCTCAACTGCAAGCCAGTTTAAACCTGCTGGCAGAGAAGGGTGAAAATGACAACACGAGGAAGGCCTATGGTCTCCATCACAAAGACCCCACTTCATGACCACCAGGAGGCACTGCGCAGATGCAGATGGGAGGAATATGGGAGGAGTTGAAGGCGGCACTATGAAAAAGAGTTCTGAAAATTGATTAACATGTTCTCCGCCTTTTCGGGGAAAAGCTATGAATATGTATAGGCGATGTGATGGATATGCATGTTTTGTAACTATAAGAACGAGCAAGTTTTAGTCCCTGGCATGCAAGTTAGGTGGAGCTATCACCCTTGCATCCGGCGCCATGATAAACATACCCTGCTTTAAACTCTTTACGAGTCTGGAGTTTGTTTCTGCATGTCAGTGGGTCTGCTTTTTCTGTTGCTGAACTGGCTGGAACCAATTCACCAGCATAGGGCAGTCCTTGAAATCCTTCCATGCAAGTCACCCCTAAAGCCACCCCCTCCACACCAAGCTCCTTCCAATTATGTTCAGTACATTCTCCAAGAGCAGGACACAGCACTTCCCCTTGTTGAACTTCACGAGATTCCCATCAGCCCATTTCTGCAACCTTACTAGATCCTTCCACATAGCAGCATGACCGTCTGGTGTAACACCACTCTTCCTATTTCTTTATCATTTGCCAACTCGATGAGGGAGTGTCACAACCTGATTGCCAAGCTACCCTGGGTAGCATGGAGGGTCGTGCAAGATTCAAAAATTCCCTTGGAGTCAATCGAGGTGAAATACCAAATGACTGATCAATTTGTTAATTTTATTTGAACCAAGAAGCGTATGTACTCTAGGAAAGCCTTGGTTTCTAATGCCTTGAAGGTGAAATTGTTAGTAAGAGTATAAGAAAGGAAAGGCAGAAGAGAGAGAAAGAGTAAGATATCACCACCTTTGGATCCAGCAAAGTCTCACAGAACCAAACCAAATCTTAATTTTTTCAGTGGTGGGTGCACACCGTTCAATCACTGCTCTGTTTTTATATACTTGAGATATGGGTAGAGTAGTCACGGTTGTGAAATGAAGAAATTAACTCAGGAAAGGGCACATCCCACCTCCACAGAGCTTATCTCTTCCTATTGTTAACTTTCTTATCTGCAAGGAGCAGACCTCACCTCCAGCCAAGGGGGAGAAAGGCTACTGCATTTTACACCTTCCCCCTCCAGGCAGGTCTTTCTCATTCTCCTCTCCAGTGACAACGCTATCACCACACAAGCTTTGAGACAGTAGTCCTTTTTAGGAGTCAGGCTCCTACAAGGAGTGCTTTGTCATCCAGGACATTAATGACAGTGTTAAAAAATACTGGCCCTGGCATCAACCCCTAGACAACAACCCTTTGAGCTCAACAGTTCACCTCACTCATGTAGCCCAAATTTCACCAGTTTGTTGAAGAGGATGTTATGAGAGGTAGCGTCAAAGATCTTAAAAACAAGATAAACAACATCTTCCCTCAGCTACTGAGCTCATAATTTCATTTTAGAAGGAGATTGGGTTTGTTAGGCACAACCTCTCCTTTGTAAATCCTTGCTGAGTAGACTTAACCACCTTCTTGCCCTTCATATGTCTGAAAATGCCTACTGTCACTGTCCAAAAGAATTGAGGTGAGGCTTCTTAGTTTATACTTTCCCAGATCTTCCTTCTTGTCCTTCTTGTCCTTTTTGAAGATAGAAGCGACATCTGCTCCTCAAGAGCTTCTGATTATTCTTTCAAAGACAATTGAGAGTGACCTTGTAATAACATTGGCCAGCATCCAAACACTCATAGTGTATGTCCAGCTTGTTTAAATATTCCCTAACATGGTCCTCCTTCTCCAAGAGTAAGTCCTCCTTTCTCCAGACTTCCCCACTGATCTTAAGGGTTAAGGCTAGTCTTAAAAGTAGAGATTGATACATTCAGTAGTCCTGCTCAGATTCAACTTTCCAATCTCATATGCCTCCAGCCTGATTTTCTATGGTATTTTTCAGTGTTAAAAACTGGCAGTTCCAGAGGTTTTAAACTAAAGTTTGGATACTTATCTGTTTTTTCTCTCTGCAGGTAGGCATCCAAAATCCAGTAATCTTTCCCCAAAATATTATTCCTGCTTACTGTTCTCAATTAAACAATCTCATATGTTTATAGAACCCTCATGCTTTGCATCTCATCCTGAAGTACTAAAGAACTGTACTAATGAACACTAACCATCAGAGAACATCTTTAAAGACACACATATCTCCTTTACTTTTCATGTAACAGCTCTTGCATATCAAAAAAGGTGTACTCTGCACCTGTGCATCTGTAATTACTGATAAAATACAGAAGTAAAATATACAAGTAACAAAAAAGCAGACAAGATTAAAAGGTTTATTCCAAGATAACTCTTAAAGGCTTGGTCCATCAGTTCATTTCACATCAGTAGGCTCCATTCACAAAAGAATACAGTTTGGAGGTGATTGCTGCGTTCTATACATCTCCTCTCACTTGGATTTTAATTGAGAATTAGATAGCTATAGAGAAAATCTGTAATATGTTCCTAAATGAGATTCCCAAAGTATGGTAGAATGAACATGGGATTTCCTCTTCCATTTTTTAAGAACTATACCATTTGATGGTCCAGGACACTAAGATACCCACTCTGACATCTTTTTTTTTCTGGTATGTTGTGTCTGGACAACCGGAAAATAGTTCTCTGAAATTCAAATAGAAGCAAACAAGAAAGCAAAAAAAAAAATACATTTCTATGTGATAATTTAATCTATGTAATAAATTATTGTGGCAAAATATTAATAAAATAAGACACAACAGCAAATGGATCTTATAAAATCTTGAAAATTCCTTTTTTGTATCTTGTTTTCGTGATAATATCTTTGTATATCTCCTCAATATACACTGCATTGAGGGATATATGTACTTTTGATTAAACAGGCATTTTGGAATTTGAGTTGAACATGATCTTAATTAAAGGTTGACATTTCCATTTTCCATAAAACCTTTTTGTAATTAGATCTATTGTAGAAGTAATTACTTTTTCTTTTTACTTACATATATGAAACTGTGCAATTATATCTAAATATAAAATTATGTGGACTAATGTTTCTTGGAAAGGTTAAGGACTTTATTCCAAAAGTAATTTTGAATACATATAATATATAGAGTACCTTAATATTGATACTTATTTCTCAAACTACTTTCAAAAGGGAGGGCAATTATTTCTCATACAGTAACAGAAAATTTAATGATAAAAAATTTGTCTTACAAAATTGACTGTGGTTATTGTTAAGGGTTATTATTAGAGGCCACAAACTCCAGTAGCCTTTGCCCAGGACTTCTTGCTGCCTGACTTCTGGAACCCAGCCTGATGTCCCAGAGACGTGGGGTCTCTGCCCAGGCTGATGGGTTGTGTCTGCCCCTTTCCCTTTTGCAAATTCCTCCGGCAGGGAGGCTGAGAAGGTGTTCCAGCTGCACAGGACACACAGACAACATGGACTTGGCCAGCTGCACAGAGAGGATATTGCCATGAACCGCACCTACATACAGGACTCACATCAGAGATAAGCAGAGAGAGCCCCATCCTCTCCTCCCCTTGCGCAGGCACTCAACATGTCACTCTCCAGGCTCACAAGCACGCGCACAGTTGCAGATCCCCTGAATGAAGGCCCCGGCATGGTCCCTCTGTACATTTGACACCCCTCCCAGGACCACAGATCCTCTTACACACCCAGTGGGTCGCTGATTCACCAGCTGGTCTAGCTCAGTGCTTGTTGCAAAAAGAGACATGCACTCACATGGCCATTGCACAGGCACTCCACACCCACACATCCCCACGGACTCTATGCTCACCTGACGTTCTTGCTCTGACCTGAGGCCTCCTATGTGCTAGTATGTTGAACTTGAATTTTGCTGTTAATGCACACTGTGTACATTCCCAGTCTGGGAGTGACACAGACACTTGCCCCCACTTCCCAACCAGCACCAGGCACACAGACTGTGACTTGCTGTCCTGCTGCAGCCACCGGTGCTGAGTCCCTTACTGGCCTCAATCACACCAGCCCCCCAGTGGCTGGCACTGAGTCCTTGCAGCACTTACTCGCATTGGACAGAGGGTGAGATCATGCAGAGAGCTAGTCAAGAAAGATGTACTAGGAAGACAGAAGAGACTGGTCATCAGGTGTAGAGCTCCATCAGACAAGCATGTTGACGAGCCCCATTTTACATGTAACCAGCCCCTTTAATACTCTTTTCTGTCAGTTCCTCCCTTCCTTCCTCCCTGCTCCCACTTCCCGTGCACATTCTTTTATCACTGTGCACAGCTTCATTGACTCTCATTCATTATCCTCCACCCTCAGGATTGCAAAGTATGGATTTGCTTGCAGCTTCTTGATAGCTCATTAACTGCTGCTACTGACCAAGTTTGTTTCTCGTCTTTGTCTCCTTTGCATTTTTCTGTCAGGTTTGTGTCTCTGTATGTTCTTGTTTATGCCTTTATTCTACTTCTCCATTTTTTGCATTGAAAAGGTCCTTGACCATATACCTTAAAGGAACAGATGTTCTCTCCTTCCACACACCTTTGAGGTTCATTCTATGAATTGGCCAGACTACATGTCTATTCCTTGCAGACTTCAAAATGGAAGAGCCCAGAACATTGAGTCAGAGTTCAAATCTGCTGTGAGGTATGTTGTTATGACCCTTAGGGAGTGCAGCAACCAGGAGCGCTGCCAAAAGGGTGGGCAAAGAGGACATGACATGTCAATCAGGGTCTGGTGCAGCAGTTTGCCTCCAGAAGACTACTCAGACTTACTCTTAACTCCCCTAGAAGAAAACTTTGCTCTTTCTGAGGAAGGAACCTTGTAAAATTAACCTTGCAAGAGACATTCTCAATGTTGCCAGGCCAATGTCAGTCACCTTTGGCAAAAACCCCTCTAAGTATTCTTCTTCCATGCTCTCTAGTTGTATGCCATCCTACATTTGCCATGCCATATCCTGTGTGGAGTGCTGTGGATCCAGATATAGAAGGGATAAACAATGCACCAATGCACAATGCAAACAGTGCACAAAGAAGATGAGAAAGAGGAAAATCGTGGCAAGAGAAAGGAAATAAAAGGAAAGTGAGAGAGACTATGTCCAGCATTTTAAGTATCAAAACCCAGAAATAAACAGTACCAGGGACACAATCTGGCTGCTGAGAGGGCCTGTGTAGACTGATCTTGATCACATAGCTCTAGCTGGAGCCTTCATCAGTTGTTACTTCCATGTCTGTCAGTCTCCATGGCCTGATTTATCTCCTGAGGGAGGAAGAATTAGAGCATGTTGGTATGTGTTCTGATTAGTAGTGATACAATTTGAAAGTAACGTCAGGCTTCCCCATTTACACATGCCCTGACTCAATCTCAGAAGGAACTTCCGTTTTCAGTAGGTGGGAAATTAATGTGACTAACTTTGTAATGAAGTTTCTTAAACTACAGGTAGACATCATGAAATTTGCCCTTCATTGCCTAATTAAAAATATATTTTCTATTTGCCAACTTTTGAAGCAGATGATGTCTTGTGATTATGTGTTCTTATTCAACATACTGAGGATCCTGCAGTATTTGCTTTCAGTTAGTTCTGGGGTCTTGAAATATTTCACACCTCTGATGACATTTCTTGGAGTAAACCACAGTTTAAGGTGAACTACTGGTTCAACTACAGAAGTTATGTTTGACTACTTTTATTGCTGTTCAGAAATCTTAGTGAAAATACCAATTGTACCTCCTTGCTATTGAAATAAGGGAAGGGTAACTAACAATGCATAGTTTAGAATGTGGCTAATGAGAAATTTAGGAAAGAATGTAAGCAGGAATTTATCCAACTGCTGGAGCCAAAGTGACTGTCCTCACTGCCTAGGCAAGCATAAACAACAGATGATAAGAACTTTAAGTTTCGGATAAGCAGGAACTCTGCTCCCTGCAAGGACACCTGAGGAAGGACAGAGCCAGATCAGCACAACTTAGAAATTTTGGAACAAGGGTGAGAAGAACAGCGTGAGGAAGACTGCTGCCTTCATCCCAGAGACCCCAGCCCATGACCACTGGACGACAGTACGCATGCGCCAAGAGGAGGAGAGTTATGATGAGTTCCCCAAAATAATTGTAATAACCACACCTATTCCCAGAACTGATTGGAATAACTCAGCCCATACTAATGAATATGCATGTTTTGTAACCATAAAAGCGAGCCAGTTTTAGTCCCTGGTATGCAAGTTAGGTAGAGCTATCCCCTTGCATCCAGCACTGTAATAAACATACCCTGCTTTAAACTCTTTATGAGTTTGGAGTTTGTTTCCACACGTCACTATATTTGACAATAAAAGTTCAAATATCAAACAAAGAAAATTGCTTGTTATCAATTAATGCTTCATTTTTCATACTAGTCATTTATTCACACAAGGGTAACTGTTACACACCTCAACTATATACCTTTTCCAGAAGCAGCATTTAGATGCATGTATCTACAGTCAAAATTAGAGTCCAAAACATTGCTCAGAGTACCCAAACCCAATGCTGCCTGAAGTTACCGGGAGCTGCTGTGACTTTGGCTATGAAACTTCCAATGTCTGATTTGTCTGGTTTGGAGCATGCTCTAATTTTTTTTTTTTTCAATCTTAAACACTTAGTACCATCTTTCCATGAGGACCCATTCAGAAAAATGGTGAAAGAAAGTTCAGAGGTCGATACTGGGACAAGTGCTATTTAACATTGCTGTTGATGACACGGACAGTGAGATTGAGCGCACTCTCAGCAGGTCTGCCAACAACACCAAGCTGTGTGGTGTGGTCAACATGTCAGAGGGAAGAGGTACCATCCAGTGGGACCTTGGGAGGCTTGAGAGGAAGACCCATACAGACCTCATGAGGTGCAACAAAGCCAAGTGCAAGGTCCTACACACAAATCAGGGCAATCTCAAGCACAAATACAGGTTGGGTGGTGAGTAGATTGAAAACAGCCCTGTGAAGAAAGACTTTAGGGGTGTCAGTGGATGAAGAATTGAATACAAGCTGCACTAGCAGCCCAGAAACCCAATCACATTGCGGGCTGCATCAATAGAAGTGTGGCCAGCAGGTGAGGGAGGTGATTCTGCCCCTCTACTCCTGATCATGTGAGACCCCACTAGCAGTACTGTGTTCATCTCTAGTGCTCTCAGTGTAAGAAAGCCATGGACCTCCCCTAGTGAGTCTAGAGGAGGACCACGAAGATGAACAGAGGGCTGGAACATCTCAGCTACAATGACAGGCTGAGAATGTTGGGATTGTTCAGCCTGGAGAAGAGAAGTCTCTAGGCAGAGCTTATTATAGCCTTCAAGTATTTAAAGGGGGCCTATAGGAAAGAAGGGGAGGGAGTCTATCAGGAAGTGTAGTGATATTATGAGGGGTAACAGTTTTAAACTGAAAAAGGATAGATTTAGATTAGATATAAGGAAGAAATTCTTTTCTGTGAGGGTGGTGGGACGTTGGAACAGGTTGCCCAGGGGAGTGTGGGTGGTCACTCCCTGGAAGTGTTCAAGGCCAGATTGGATGGGACTTCGAGCAACCTGATCTAGTGGAAAGAGTCCCTGTTCATGGCAGCTGGGGTTGGAACTAGATGATCTTTAAGGTCTATCCAATCCAAATCATTCTATGATTCAATGATATCCAGTGTCAGATGGCAGGCAACTAAAAAATGCTCCTTAACACGTGTCCACAGGATCCAGCTCCTCCAATAATAAATTTGCTGACGTTTTCTCTTAAATTGAGACTGAGGATTTATTTTTACACACCAAAGAATAGAGAGATCTTACCCTTTTTAGAATGAAAATTTATAACTCTGAGCTTCTCTTTGCCAGGATACTATTTTAGAGAAGTATTTTACTCTCCGTCTGTAAAACTGGACCGCTGTGGCAAAGTAACTTTGAGTGTATCAGAGAGTGGATGAGCAGAAGAGATGAGCAGAGGAATGTGATGATGTACCCCACTGCTTCAGGTCATCTAAGACATGGAAATCATGCCCTTTATTCTGCTAGAAGGCACTATCACCACCATCTCTGCAGCTCTTTCTTAAGAATGAATACAGACAACTCATCTGAAGAGTCTGCACTCTGTGGCTCCTCAGTGGACAGAGGGTGAATCTATATTGATGCTTTCACTTGTACTGAGAATGCACTTTGCACTAGAATCTCTGAAGCTTCCTCATTGACTGTGTTTTGATGTACATTATATACACACAAACTGAATTTATATTGGGTGGAACTGAACTGGAAGACTCCTGATATACTCCAAACATTAGTGAGCATTCAGTCACAGGGATCAGACCATCCTACTCCCAGGAAAAGCCCTTGGAAAAATTTATAGTGAGAATGTCAGATCCTCAGCACCAAGTATTTTCCTTGATGAATCTGGATCTTAACAGACTTCCCTACTTGCTGATGTAAATAGATATGAAATAATTTCTGGCTTAATTGTCAAAATTCCAAGATGGATAGGTTTTAAGACTCTTTCATTTTTATGAGTTTCTTCTTAGGTAGCTTTGGACACCTTCTCAATTTCAGTGTAGCTTTTTATCACTATTCTAAGGCATAGAGATTGGGTGTTAAATTTTAGGTCTTGTGATGAGCTTACTATATAAGAATTTAAGTTGACAAGGGAGTCTTAGACAAACAATAGGTCCAAGACATCAATTCATAACTCCTTAGACTGTATTTCTCCATTTTCTAAGTAGATTTGGATTTCTAGATATATCTTTCTGGTTGAACTCACTGGAGGACTCACATAAATGATATTCATAGTATTTTTTAAACAAAACTGTTGTAAATTGTAATTTATGAGTTAATATGCTAATAGGTAAGGTAACAAATCAATTGACCAGAGATAATAAGAACTCCACAAAGAAAATCAGTCAGTTACTTTTGGTTTATTTAGTTATCACATTTTGAAGAAAAGTTCATACAAACAAGAAAAGATTGAGATTTTGATTGACTATCAGAGTGAGATCAGTGTATTTTTATCAAAGCCTCTGCAATGATTCATCCATCTACTGGCTCATTGCTTTCTTGTTCATATGTGCTATCAAAGATGTTGCTTCTCCCTTGCATCTAATTTGATATTAAACCAAAAGCGATGACCAAAATGCCCATTTCTTTAATTTTCTCAATCCCCTTCTGTTAATGCAGGATGACTTCAGTAAGTCTAATTCCTAAATATTAATAATTTAACATAGATTTCTTTTTATATTGGTTAAATATTTACATCAAAACCACACTAATTTTCTATGTTAATTTCCATTCATTAGTAATGAGTCATTTTTGAGTCAAAATTTAGAAATTACCTTTTAAGCAATGGGTTTATATTCTGGTTTTGTTACGTAAATATAATCTGTAAAACCCACAAATGAAATGACTGCTTTCCTCTCCTATCTGCTAGTACATTGGATTAATAAAGCTTCATGAAATAAGAATTAAAAAACTTTCAGAAAATAAGAATGTTCTTTCAAGGAAGTAGACTTTTTCTTTCTTTGCATGTGTTTCTTCTCTGTTTTAATTATAAATTTATGTCCCTAGGAAACCTCCCACCAGCTATATCTATGCCTATGTCCATGCCTATACTTATGTCTATATCTATATGCGTGTGTGTAGAAATATATAGAAACCAAATCTGTTTATGGTATGTCACCAACACATTGTGCCTAATAATTTATTTAGTCACCAGGCATTGGGAATTTTATGTTATTTTACCACTACAGACACAAAGTCCAGCCTTGTGTAGTCTGTCATTTTCTTGGTCCATGTGCATCTGTGACATTATGCTGGACACACACTTACTTAAAACAAGTATCTAAAAAGTCAGATTTAACCAAGTTTCCAAGGCTTGGTATCTGTAATGGAGTGCACTTCTCCCATTCAAACAGGAACCAGATGTGAACTGGAAGGACACTTGTAGAATTTAGCAGTGGATATTTCTGAGTTCTACAGCCTCCTTTAAGCCACTATTAAATGTCAACTCATTCTTGCTGATGTAGGAAAGTCTACCTGAAAATAGCAGTTGGATCCTCAGCTCTTAGAAACCCATTCTTTTAAAGTGTCTTTGGTTAAAAACACCTCGTCTGTATTACTCAGCTTTGTTAACTTACAGATTAAGATTTTTAAAAAAATACTTATTTTTTTTAATTTTGAGAGAGATTTGTAATTTTTAATACTGATTTTTTTCTTTATACATATTCCAACAGTAAATTTAATACTATATATTTGAAGAGGACTACATATTTTTCATTGATTTTTATATTACATTAGATTTATGCAGTTGCTAAGTTTGTTAACAGGTAACAATGCAGTAGTTGTTTCGTACTGTGCAAAATTACGCTGTCATTTATGCTCTATCTATGCACAGCCACATGTATTAAATGAGATCTAAGGTTTTGTCTCTGAATTTATTAATCTACCAAGTAATCTGAACAATCAGAATAATCCAGTATTTTAAACAACAAATATATTCTTTGATTATTCAGCATTGAAATCTGAACAGACAGTTCTGTAATTTGGATACAAAAAGGGAAACGTACCATATGTTCCTGATGGAATTTCCACAAATTAACACAAGTATCCTACAACTAGAATAAAAGCAAGTTATTTTTTGTAGAAAATCTGTGTATCATTTATTCATTAGTCTGCAATAGCTACTCTTTAATTAACCCATAATGGTAAGTTAGAACTAGAAGTATGACGAAAGAAAAAGACCCAGAGTATTAGCTCACAGCAATGGAAGAAAACTGTTTAAACACTATAATGATAGAAGTTCCCAAGAATGTAAATTTAAAAAAATTATACTACTAAACTATTTAAAATGGTGTGTAGAAAGATAAAATTATTAAAGGAGGAAAGATAGATAAATATCTTGCAGTTAAATTAGATTTTGAGATGTGAAACATTTTAAAGGTCTGATAAAGTCTATCTGATAACACTAGTTGAAAGATAGGCAAAATCTAAACTATACAATCTGATAGTGCCTGTAAGATCTTACAATTAAGTACCTTTTCCAGATCCATCAAGAAATCTGTTCCAAATGATTTTACTGAAATGTAGGAATCAAAAGGTTCAGCAGATCACTAAGTCACCTAAGACAGTGAAATCAGCTCCCTGACTACAGGATTTAGAGCAAATATCACCGACAATAGTGGCTTCTGTAATTTGTTTTTGGGAAGGACAGACTGAAAAAGTGATTTTACTGGACTAAAAGTAAATTATGTCAGCTCAGCTACTTCTTGTTTCTTTTACCTCCTGCTGAAGGATAAGAATTAAAATAAAAGAAAATACCGCACAAAGGAAGATGTGAAGGGTCACATTCTTCCTGTTTATAGCAGTCCATACTCAGACACCTAAAAATCAGAATGTCTCAGATGGAAGTTGCCCATGAATGTGAGGCAAGAATGTCAGCCACTGATGCCTTGCAGTCATGAGAACTGAAATAGATCCTTCACATATTTTAAGCTACATGTGAAAACAACACTTGATTCTCTGGATTTTTTTTTTCACTGAGACACCATACATTTTAAATTGTGTAGCTAAAAAAAAAATAGAGGAAAATTTGTACTGACAGCCTGCCACACTGGCATAGGTACAAGGACAATTCTGGACAATGAAGACGTAAGATGCAGCCATTATCCTCGGGGCAGGGAGTGCAATTCACAGAAACACAGAATCATACTATTGCTGAGGTTGGAAGGGACCTCTAGAGTCATCCAGTCTCACCCTCTGCTCAAAGAAGGGTCAGCTAGAGCAGGTCACCTAGGACCATGTCCAATCAGATTTTTAATATGTCTAAGAACTGAGACTTCAAACTCTCTCTAGGCAAGCCGTTTCAATGGTTGATGACTCTCACAGAAAAAAAAAAAAAAGAAAGAAAAGAAAAAAAAAATGTTTTTTTCTCTGTGTAAGTGGAACTTTCTATATTTCAATTTATGCCCATTGCCTCTTGTTCTTACCCTTGACATCACTGAGAAGTGTCTAGCTTCATTTTCTTTATCAGTCCTGACCTACACATTGATATAAGTGTATAAATCTTCTTCGAACTTAATCCCAGCTCTCTCAGTCTTTCTTTCAATAATGGATGCTTCACTCCCTTAGTCATCTCTATAGTTCTCACTCTGCCTATAGCAGTATTCCCGTGTCTCTCCTGTACAGAGGAGCCCAGGACCGGACACATTACTTCAGACGTGTCTCATCAGAGCTGAGCAGAGGGAAAGGATCATTTTCCTGGACCAAATAGAAACATTCTTCCTCATGTATCTCAGGATGCCACTGACTTTCTTTGACACAATAAAGCCTTACGGTCAGCTGTTTCACGATCACTTTGCAATCTGCCAGGGACCACTAAGCAATTTTCTTGCAAATTGCTTTTCATCTGGTCAAATGCAAGCCTATACTGGGTCCGTAAGACTATTCTCTTCCAAGTGCATTTGACTTTTTGACACTCTTTTCCAACTACCACCACCTCTACTGTCATCCTTCTTTTATTTCCTGTAGGAGTCTAAGGGGAATAAAGAGCTTCCCATTGATCTCTGTAACTCAGTTTCTGGCTTAAGCTTTGTGCTCTGCCTGCAGATCCAAGTCCAAATAAGAGATCTGAGGCTTTTTCCAAACTCAGTCCCTGCTCTTGTGAGAAGACCTGGGATCTTCCCTCTCTTGATGCTTCTTTCAGAGGAGAAGGTCTTTTGCCCACCCTTATTTGGGAAAAAAATGGAGCCTATTTTTTCTAACATCAGGGAAAAATCATGCAGATTTAATATGCCAACTGCATATATAATGCATAAATATGCTGAATTCAAGGTTTTAATTCAAGTAGAATTTTCGTTTGCTTCAAAATTAATTAAGCCTGCATAGAGTAGAGAGTTTGACACAGCTCATGTCTTCCTGTCCACTGTTGTACCATTGACTCTGATGTACCTTGTTCTGTCTTTCTCAAACTTGGTTTAATCCCCGTCTTACCATAGATCTCCCTTTTTCCCAACCACTTTTGCGTACTGCCAGTCCAGAAGGGAGAATATGCCACTACTAAGTCCCAGACTAAAAGACACAGAAGTCCACAAAGTACCCACCAGGACAGAAATACTTCCAATGGGGTCCTAAGTCTGATTGTCTTCCCAGTTTCCTGTCATGACAATTATAGTCCTAGTGAAAAAAAAACAATGCAAATGTACCTCAGTATCTTGTCAGGAGTTTTTGAAAGGCTGCAGTCTCCCTGGTGAAGGAAGGAGATCCCATCCCAGGATAATTTTTAATGGGTATGTAGACAGCACCATTAAAATTTCCTAGGCTCATGGACAAAGGTTTTAAATTCTGATGGATGCAACAAAATAAAGGCACTTTATATTTCTTGTGAATGTAGAATTCTCATCTAATTTGGAAATATAGTTCCAATCCTTCACGAATTCAGAGAAAAAAAAATTTAACCAGTCCTGGCTCTGAAAATTGGAGTTGTCTCACAGTAGTCTAAGAATACTGAGATGCACTAACTGATCAATTTTGTGGGATCAGAATTTCTGTCAATAAAACACGGCTTTATAAAACTTCCCTGTACCAATGATGAGCTTGATGGGTAGAGGGTGTGTGGCAGGTGCAGTCTCCCCCCCAGACAAAACACATGGGCTGTGCTGAGCAGCTTGGCGCCTCGGCCATTCAGTTGCCATTCAGTTGCACCTTGCGGTGCTTAACTGGCGCCTCAGCGTCTGGACCCCTTAGCAAACAGGCTCGGGGTGTGTGCTTTTCTGTTTTTTTGTCCGAGCCTGTCCCTCAGCCAATGAGAATGGCCACAGTGCACCTTCGACTAGGTTATAAATGGGGTCCTGCCTAAGACCCAGTTGAGTTGGTTCTTCGCAGCGCAGCAGGTTCTAGCAATTGGACCCTCCCCTTGGACACGTGGTCCATGGATTGAGGGAGTCTCTGTGGATTGAGTGAGCCTTGCCCCCCTCTTTGGGTGAGTGGTATCTTGGGCACTCTGGTGTGGGAGGTTTCTCCTTTTATGAGTGAGGGTTTGCCCATTTTGGTTTGTAATTCCTTAAACTTAGGAATCAGTTGTGTAGTAGTTAGTTCCCGACAGACATTCGAACCTGTATTTAGTCAAAAGGAGTGATGGCAACCCTGGTTGCAATAAACCCCATTTTTGGATAGTGGCTGCTGTTTGTTTTGTGGGTGCTGCCGTGACAGGGTGGGAAGTAGAAGACATTCTGGAAGCTAGCAAGGATTCCCAAAGGCTTCCCAAATTCAGCATCCACAAACGCCCTGTCTGTAATGTAGAGTATTAGTCAATGTTACCAATGTTCAGGGTGTCTATCATAAGAATACACATTTACTCTTCCACTCTAACCACAAGGACACATGTTTACTCCTCTACAGTATACATTTTCTTTGGCGTATTTTCACATCAGTCTATCAAACTGTGTGCTTATCTACCAAGGGACAACATGGTTAGCATGTCGAGGAACAATATGGATCTTTATTATTCTAGGCAAGTCTTGAATAAATACAGTATATAGAAAATGTAAATACGAACATACCTTTGTTTAAATATCAGATCTAAAACTTTTCTTAAAAATAAGATAACCTTATCAAAAGATGAAGGAAAGAGAAAGGTACAGGGAAGAAAGTAACGTGCTTTCTCTGAAGTATTGTCAGTTATGTTACATTGGCTTTGTGAACTTAGTTTTGTGTAGCTGAAATGCACATCTTATGGTTGATCAGCCAAAAATTAGAGAAAATACCACACTGCACTTATTTTCATTCCCTCGTATTTTTGATTATATCACTGGATGAGAGGGAACTGATTTTCATTTAGTCAAATTAAACAAGGTCTCACAGCCTTTACAGAGACTGTGATCCCAAGTGTGACCTGAATCACTGTGGATTTAGAACTGCAGTTTATAAGTGGCAGCACAAGCAAATGCCATGCAAGTGTTCCTCCATTGAATAAATTTTATCAAATGGAATGCCTTATTGTTCAGATTTTAATTATTTATTTCTAATTGATAAAATATTGTATATAGGGAACATAAAATATGGTTCTAAGGGGTCTTCAGAGGTTGTCTAGTCTAATATCATCTCTGATTGGTTATCCCTCACCCCGCTTAGGTAATACTGCTTATCTAATCTGGTTTTGTAAGCATTCAGTGATGGAGGTTTCATACCCTGTTAAAATATCTATTCCAATGCCTTACTGTAAGAACATGTTCCCTAGTATCTGTTGGAATCAGAGAGCACAAACCACCAAAACTCATCACTGTTGATAAGCATCTAGTGTCTAAAGCAGACACTGAGGCGGGATGGAGATCCTGTGGTCCATGTTGTGCTGACACTGAATGTGGAGTGAAACAGGCGTGGTCCAAACCACCATTCTCCGGCTTATCTCAGTAGTTAACTGTTCCCGGCAGAAGAGAATGTGACAATGACCTGTTCCATGGCAGAAGAGATCAAGGCTGGAAAGCTCATCAAGAGGTGTTCTGTGCATCTGATAAGCACACTTAATGGCTTGCCTACAGTCACATCCCCACACTTTACACATTGATAGAAAACTTTGCACATTGATAGAAAACTTTGCACATTAATAGGAAACTGAAGTATAAATGTCAGTCCTATTTTGGACCTGAGTTGTGAGACAAGAATTCGACACCAAATCCTAGGGACAGACGAACAGGTTTGTCCTCCTCTCCCTCCCCAGAAGGGATGCCTTTTGGTAAGACTTGTGCTTTGCCTATGCTGAGTGTCTGTCTGTTAGTTTTACCCTGGGAAATTGCTTGTATTTGGAGTTACATAATGATTTCTGCAACTTAGTATATACATCACCAGCAATCTTAAAGGATCTGTGTCTGTTGTAAGTGTAAATAAACCGTGTTTTTCGTGAATTTGATTGCTTCTAGTGAATGCAAACAGACCTACAGTATAGACTGTTCGTGCATCTGGTATCGGACCTATAATCATGGGAAAACTGTGTTATTTGCACATCTGACAGCTCCCTCTCAGGGAACCAGACCTACAGTGTACAGGCTGTTTGTGAATCTGGTGTTGGACCTATAGACACAGTGACTACGCTATTCGTGAATCTCGACTACTAACTGGACCTAAATGTGGTCTGGAGTCGGACCTACAGTGACATATCTGAATTGGTGTACCTCTTAAGAGATCAGTCCAGATGTCCCTAGCCCTTCTAATCTCTGAGGACTGGCTAGAATGCAAGGGAGCTTTTCTCTTACTAAATTCACCCCTCACCACACACACACTTCACGCAACAATATCTAAATCTTCCTTGATATGTATTAAAGCCATTGGGTTTTGCTCTATCCTGAGTAAGAAAGAGTAGGAAGAAAAGAAATTTCTCTTCATTCCCTTGCAGTAGCTTTTCATGTACTTGAATGCTGCTATAAAGTCACTTCTAATCTGCTCTTCTTTAGCCAAAAAAATTTAGTCTATCTTTCTTTGGAGGCCACATTTTCAAGACCTCTTAATTATTTTGTGGTTTGTCTTTGACTCTTCCCAAATTGATCCACAGTTTCTTAAGTGATGATGCTCGAGGGCTGGATACACTTCTCCAGTTGGCATCTTGTCGACAACTAAGGGAACAGGTGAACTATTTTGCATGTTCTAGGTAGGCTAAAATTGTGCCTTTTCTCACGTAGGACATTCTTTTATTTGTTTGTGGTCATAAATTCTAGGGCCTTTTAAGAAGAACAGAGGCCTAGTTAGTGTGCATTTTTTTATTCCTTTTCTAAGTCATTTGATTTCACTGAGTCACATCCTACCTACTTTGGATTTTTTTTTTTTTTATGCTGATTTAAAATTTTGATTCTCATCATCAAAGCCCCTGAATCTATTCCAGTTTGACATGACCTACAACACTGCCTTCCACAGGTTTGTAGGACTCAGTTTACTCCCAAATAGTCTGCAGGAGCAACAATTACAGCTAAAATTGTCTATGCAGGACAATCTCCACCTCTCTGGAAAAGTTTTGAAAGTTCACCAGCTGACTGAATATTGTTAGAATAAACACGACTTATAGTTGCATCACGTGAATTAACCTAATGTGATATTTTAATAAGTAGACATTTGTATTGGGTTTGGGTGAGCTGG
>VWZK01006285.1:34326-63233 GCA_013396935.1 Baryphthengus martii | reverse complement strand
ATAATTTCATGGTCCTGTGTTGCAATTTCTCGTTACTCTAGTAATAGAATAGAATAAAATAGAATATAAATTATTATTTTCCAGAAATCTGTGGGAAAAGCATTTAAAAAAATTAATTCCTATGGGAATGTAAATTCCTATATACATTACAATTCTATGGTTATTCACTGCTACCCAGTGTAGCCTTACAGTCAAAGAAATCCTGTTTTGTGAGGCATTTCACTGCTTGTAATTTTTAAATATTTCCTATGTTTGTTCTGTAAATCTGTCTTGACAAGCTAGGCTATTTTAAACTGCAGTAGAACTTTGCAAATTCGTACAGATGAGTGGGAGAGTTAATGCTTATTAATTAATTTGTAAGTTCAGCATCCTCAGTTTGCACTGATTGGTAATCCATTGTACTTTGTGTCCGTTCATTTTTACGTATTCTTCATGTATATCTGTTTAAATTACTGAAGTCTTGGCAGGGTAAATCCTGCCTTCAGCAACATCTCTGTTAACAGAGGGAGGTGATAGGGGTCTGTGAGTGGCTTTTAGTATCAGAGAGTGAATTAATGGAAGGTGGCATGTAACTATTGCAGCAGGGAGGGGAGAAGTCAGAAGGTTTCTGTTATCAGCGCACCAAACTCAATTTGTAAAGTATCTTTAGATTTTCAAGGCAGCACCTCTCGGACACATCCCGGCATTGCTGCAAGGGCAGCCGTAACTTCCGTGGAGAGCTTGCTGAGTGTCTTTAATTATGGAAGGTCTTTGTAATCCTTCTTGAGGAACTTTGCCAGCTCTGTTGTTTGCAGCAGGCTTGTATAATTTGGAAGAGAGATGAGAGTCAAGAAGCACCTTTTCTCTGTGCTTGGAAATTCTATTCAACGGCTGCCAAGTTGTGCATTGTTTAAAACGCTACCGTTTCCCTTCTCTGCTTGCGTTTCTCCAAAAATACTGGCAGCAAGCCAAACGATAATTGAACATCAGCCTTCTAAAAAGCCTGGCAAGGCTGCCAATAACAAACACAGAGGGCTAGGGGAGAGGGAACGCTGTGGGGAAACAGGGTGGTGGAGGGAGGAGGAAAACTGAGTGACTCCATCGTGCTTCAGCTGCTATCTCTGTCCTGGCACATGGTGCCAGCTTGATCTTGAGGAACCCCACACGTGGCAGCCGTCCTAGGATCCCAAAGGCAAAAAAGGGAAGGGATGCTTCGTGTGTGTCACGATGAGATCTTTCCTGAGTGATTACAGAGGTAACCGCTTGCCTCTTGTCTGAATTCCTCATCACAGATCTGTCTGAACTCATCTGACTGACTGCCCCGCTTGGAGGTACGAGGGCCTGAGGTTACAGCAGTTTAGTTCTCATTTCAAAGCTTCCTAGACTTACTCTACAACTCTTTTTTTTTAATTTATTTATTCTATCAAATACATTAATGCAAAAATACAGGATCAAATGGTAATGAAACTTTATAGGGTTAAACTAATCTTTTAGTAGGTCCGTTACTTTGGTGGAGTTACACAAGAGACTGGGATGATTTATAAAGTAAATGCATTTTAGTAAAAGTTATGGGAATGATTGAGCAGCTGCATTTAAAGATGCATGACTCTAACAGAGTTTAATTTTAAGCAGCTCAAAGACAGGAATACGTACCACTCTTTTAAGCTGGAAATAAATAAAATGCACTTTAAGTGTTGGAGCTAATTAGTTAAGTGCTCAGCTGTTTCGTTTTTAAAACAAGATCACGCTTAAGTGCCTTAAGCTTTTATTAATTGCATGAACCCCAAAATCCCCTATAGTAATGGAAAATTTAATTACATACATTTTTTTGTTCTTTTAAGAATGGAAGCTTATTAAACTTTAAACACTTAAACATCTATTGAAATACCAGTGGCTATAAACAACATGCAATTCTAAATACTAATTAAACAGGAAGGCTAAATCAGTATAAAGCTGAACTGAATTTTAAGTAACTTTGCACTCCTAAGTGCTCTGGTTTTTTTCATGCCATAACATTTACCATTTTCTCTCTAAGCGCAGTGGAAGCCCTGGGCAGTGTCAGTGTCTGTCTGTACTGTGGCAGGTGGGTTGTTTTGTGGACATATTCACAGTAGGGGGGTCAGTCCTTAGAGAATAAACCAGAGCTCGGGAGAGGAGATCAGCGTGGGCAGAGAGCTGTTCAAGTGGACAGCTAAAGCTGCTGGTGGCACCCACACATGCAGAAGTTCATCGACCTCTTGGAGAAGGTACGTGCTAGGATAGAATCACAGAATTACCTGGATTGGAAAAGACCTTTAAGATCATCGAGTCCAATGCAACCCAACACTGACAAGGCCTCGACTAAACCATATCCCAAAGCGCTGCATCGAATAAGGTTGGTGAAGGTCAGGAAGACCTGGCTTCTGAAGGTCCTTCATTTCTGTTTTGTAGAAACTTCACAGAACTGCGATCAGTGATTCTGATATCTCTATTCTGGTTTTCAGATCTAGTCTTTGTCAGTTGATGAACTAATTAGCGGCTCGGTTAGCTCTCTCTGGACAGATGTCTGACTTCTCAAATTAGCCATTGATTTTTGCATTCGTATCAACACCAGATAAAGACAGAATGAACCTCTCAGTCTAAACTATCTTCTGATTTTTAGACGGGCTCTTTTTGGATGTAAAGATTCACTTTTTCTTCTGCTTGGTCAGCACAACAAGGAGAACCTCTCTATCTTAAGGTTGAAGCGGGTTGTTCATATATAGACGTGTCATCCTTCACCCAAACCAAGCCTCTGCTTAGGATATCTGAGATGCTGCCCATCACTGTATCGCTATTTATACTAGAATTTAAAATACCTGGTGTGGTGAACAGCAACAGAAGACACACCAAAATACACATTCTTTTCGAGGAAAGTTCCAAGCACAGCTTGTGAACTCTGTCAGTTCACTGGGCAGATGCAATTCCTCTCTCATCAGAGCATTACTCTAAATACTCAAACATGAAGCACTTGATGTGTTTGTCTTCTGTGGCAACCACTGTGTTTTCGTGCTGTGTTTAAATCCTGAGAGGCAGCTGTGATCTTGTCTTCCGATATGTGGGAAAACACTTCAGTTAATTTTTCTCAGTGTAAAATAGCAGGAGTAGTTGCATTTAGAAGAACGTACAGGTGGGGCTCCTTGTGAGTCATGACTCCCGATTCCTTTTTGTAACCTTCAAGCTTGTTTTGACTAATTCAGACCATCGAGAAGAAATGGTGAAAGGTTCTTCACTCAAAATCTGTTTTCCAAACACCAGCACCTCAAAACAATAGGAAGGAAAAGAACCTTTTATCCCAGAGTGTCAGTGTTTTCTCTTTACTTGTGTTAGTTCTCAGAATTGATTTGGTTTTTGTTGCAGCACCTCCCAGGAGCCAATCTACTTCATTCAAGAGCTACTGATCCACCAAGTGTTTACACAGCACTCTTTCTCCCTAAAATGGTTTAGAAAAATCATCTTCCTACCACCGCTGAAAGGCAAATGGTACTGTAGCTTCCTTATGGTCTCAGAAAGAGAGAGGATGTGTAACTTTATCAAGAGAGTATCAAAGGTAGTGGTAAAGAAGCACAGTCTGAACCCTCTGCTTCTCCAAACAGAGTGTCAGGCATCAAATCTCGTAAGAGTAAATCATTTAATAGAAGGGTCCGTCAGCAGGGTCAGCTCAAGCTGGGTGCCTCTAGAGAGGGTCCCCAAACCCAGGAATCCCTGGACATTTCCACCCTCACAGACGGAGCATCCACCCTTCGCGTGATCTCCGCATGCCCTTTGGCCCAGCGTCGATTGTGGCCCGAGACCCTCCCGCACCTCCCAGCTCCGTGCTGAATTCCTGCGCCGTCTCCGGCCGGGCGTTATCTTGACCGGCTGCAGCCGCTGTTGATGGTTGTAGCCTTGAAGAAGCCTCCCTATCTCCTGATTTATGCTGGGCCTGGAGGCCCTGTTCTGAAGTAGGTACAGCTCAGTAAATCCTCGTGGAAATTTACAGCTTGTGGCCTGAGGCTTCAGCGAATCCAGCAACTCCTGCTAAGGAACGCTGAGCAGACGGCGTCCTAAAGCGCACCGCATTGTAACTCCGAGTGATTCGTTCTATTTAGAACTTATTTAAGCTAAATAACTAATAACTCTGAAAAGGCTAGAAGTATATGGCATATTTTCTTCCCTTTTCCCCATCCAGTTTGGTTCTTCTCTCGAAAAAAAAAAAAACCAGGATGAAAATTCTACTTATCTTTTTGTTAACATGTGAAATACAAATACACTTTCACCCCTCAGGAAATGCCGTTAAAAGCAAACCCCAGTCCCTTCTTATTTGTGTCACTAGATGGCCCCACGTCTGAAGCAAACACCCAGTAAATCTCTGCTATATTGGGAGACCTTTTGCCTGCTGTACACGGTACTTTTTACAGGTTGGCAAACACAGAAAGAGGCATTTGTCTGGAGCAAAGGAGGCTCAGGGGAGTCCTCCTCGCACTCGACAACTCCCTGACAGGAGGTTGTAGGGGGGATTGAGCTCTTCTCCCAAGGAAGAAGTGACAGGACAAAAGAGAATGGCCTCAAGCTGCACCAGGAGAGGTTTGGGTTGGAGATGGGAAGAAATGTCTTCCCCAAAACGGTTGTGAAGGGCTGGCCCAAGACACCCAGGGCAGGGCTGGAGTCCCCATGATTCCTGGAGGGGTTTCCAAGCCGTGGAGATGTGGTGCTGAGGGAGAGGGATTAGCGGTGTCCTGGCAGGGGCAGGGANTTGAGCTCTTCTCCCAAGGAAGAAGTGACAGGACAAAAGAGAATGGCCTCAAGCTGCACCAGGAGAGGTTTGGGTTGGAGATGGGAAGAAATGTCTTCCCCAAAACGGTTGTGAAGGGCTGGCCCAAGACACCCAGGGCAGGGCTGGAGTCCCCATGATTCCTGGAGGGGTTTCCAAGCCGTGGAGATGTGGTGCTGAGGGAGAGGGATTAGCGGTGTCCTGGCAGGGGCAGGGAAATGGTTGGACTCAATGATCTTAGAGGTCTTTTCCAACCAAAACAATTCTGATTCTGTGACTCTGATTCTATGAGAACGAACCAGTAGCTGATTGTGCTGTCTCAAGTGGTCAAATCATCAGTGGAATGCTGCGTGATATCCACGGCTGCCTACAGAGCAGAGGGAGCAGACAGGTCTAATCTGATAAAGGAAAGCACACTAAAGAGGCGAGTTGGTTTTGCAGTACAGCGCACCACCCAAAAGCACCTTTTGCTTGTAGGAATACATGATTCTCCATTATCTGCGTTTTACTATGATGCTTCCTTCCACAGGGCTGGGAAGGACAGGGTAATTGTCTTTCCACGTGCATATTCCTTTTACGCATCTTGTGGGATTTTTTAAATAGGCCTTGGTTTTTAACATAGGCCTTGGTCGGTAGTAACATTTTGGCTTGTTTGTGTGTCAGGCACTGGCAGAGAGCACCAGGAGTCATTGCTGCAGATGCTCGGGGTCTGTTTCCAGTCTGAAGAGCACAAAAAATGTGGGGGTTTGTCCCTTCCAAGTTCCTAACACTTGAGCTTACCTTTCTCTTGGGGATAGACTCAGGCACTGTTCGATGGGAGTAGAAGGGAGGGAAGCTGGGGGTAGCAGTAGGACCTTCTGTGTGCGTTACTGACAGTGTGACCAGGAATGTGTATGAGCTGTGTAAGCAACAGAAACCTCCGCTCTTTCCCCATCCACTAAGTGCCTCTTTCATGCTCACACTTGGTCCTTGTAAAGAATCACAGAGCGATAGAATCTCTCACGCCGGAAGGGACTCGTAACGATCATCAAGTCCAACTCCCAGTGCTGAATACCAGCATCCTAAAAGAGAAAGGTAATAATTTATTTGCCTAAGTGTGAGTTTGGCCACACCTGCTTTTCTCGTGGCCCCAGCTTCAGATCCCAATGAGGCAGACCGCAGTCAGTGTGCTGGTTTCTAGAGCGACCCTAAAAACTCAAGATTTGTCTGCAGACGCTCATCATCTATGGACTTTTTCATCCGAGTAAGACTTTGTTCCATGATCTTACAAGATTTCTGTTTCCACTGCCCTTTTTGCACTACTTGATAGGGCACTTTATGTCCCCCCCTCCCCCCCATGTAGCTTCACTGAACAAAGATGGTTTACGCTGCCTTGTTTTTATGGATGAACCATTTGTGAGTGACTCTGGGCTCTCCAATCTGTGCGAGGAAATCCATGGGACTGACTCCATATTGAAATTTCTGCCTGTTGGGACCTGACTTTGGTCCCTCCTGTGTTAAAACTGGTCTTTGCAGTGCAGTTGTGCAAATCCCAGACCTGTGCTCCACCCCCCCCCCCCCCTTCTCCAAGCACTCAGAAAACAGGTTTCTAGTTTCTGGAGGGAGGGACCCAGCCAGCCTGCAGCACAAGATTTCCCACTGCAGCCCTTGGAGACACTGCAGGAGGTCTGCAGGAGCCCTCCTCTGAAATTCACAGCAGCCCTGAGTGTGTTGGAGCTTCAGAACCATAGTAAGGAAGCAAGTCAATTCTTTTCAACCTCAAAGGAATTTTCTCTTCTCTAGGAAAAGGTTTCTACCCATGCAGTAGCCCTGATAATGTGTGAGAAAAATTACACTGAAAACCACTTTCCTTCTGTTTATTAAGAGTGAGTTGTTTTACAGTTCTTACATGCTGTTGTCTTAATTTGTTTGTTTCCACAGGCTACATTTAGATGCTGTTTACAGCAATAAAGAGAATATTACATCTGATCTAGAGTTCTGTCTTAATTCACAGGATGAGATGCGAACAGAAGCTCGGCGAAAAAATCTCCTCATTCTAATTTTGCATTATTTAATGGAGGAAGGGTATGTTTGTTTTTTTTTAAATAATAGTACCCTACGTTTGTGGGTTTGTGTGAGTGTGATCTCCTGTAACCTGTCTTTCTGTCCTCTCTTGGGTGGATGTACATGGCCCTTAGGTTTGATGTGAGTAAGGGGTAAACCACCATTACCTATCTTGGTAGGTAATTGTTAAATTGTTTTGGTTTCTGGAACTAAAATGTCATATATAATTTAAAAATACTTTGAAGCAATCAGCAAATGGCTTTTTAGCAGATTTTAATAATATAGTATAATAGTTTTTATAATAAATAGAGTTGTGGATAGCTTAAAAATAGCATATACTTACTAATGCCGTTGTTTGCTTTTTCTGTCAAAATCAGAGATAATAACTCTCAGGTTTTTGATCTTTGTTTGTTTCTTGGTTTTGTTTTATTTTAAATTACCAGGTACGTTGATGCTGCAAATGCTTTGGAACAAGAGACGAAATTAAGTTTACGTGGCTTTGAAGTTTGTGACAACATTGATCTTGAGACAATTTTGATGGAATATGAAAGCTATTACTTTGTAAAATTTCAAAAGTATCCTAAAATTACAAAAAAGATCCTGGACACTGGTACGTGGTTGTGTTCCAAAAAAAAAGAAAGCTTTTTGTTTCCAGTGTCTAAAATGTGCGTTTTCCTGATACTCTCACTGCCCTTCTCATGTATGTCAGAGTTTGATGTTAGAACTGTTTTACAGCTGCAGAGCTGCAGTTCTAGCACATAGGACGCCAGATTCAGAGATGGGACTTTGAGCCCTTCTGCTTTTCCTTCTGTCTTTATGTAGAAGAACAAGAAGGTGATTTTTTTTTTCTTTTAAAAACTACTTTGATATTGAAAAATGCCATGTAAGCACGAAGTGTTACAGCATAAATGTATTTATTTCCTTCTTATGGGGAGAGAATAGTAAGCCTGTCCTGGTTTTGGATTTATTTTTTAAATTAAAATAAACCACTTGAATGAAGTATTGTAACTTAGCTCATCCAAGGTAATGCTTAAAAGTTTATCACCACTAGTCTCATTAACCATTTATTTTGCCCATTTTCATATATTGAATATAATGTGCCAAACAAGTAATAGATTTATTTGCTCCAAAGCACATAAAGTCTGAGATATAAATGAATGATACAGAATAAGGCAAATCAGAACATGAATGTTTTGTTATGACCCTGAGAGCCTGAGTGGTGATTTTGTCCTTGAGTAGAGAATGTACTTATAGAAGCCATAAGAAGAGCTGTGTGAGAGTCAGTTATGAAGAGCTTGGAGGGTGCAGAAAACACCAACATCTCCACCTATTTGTCATGTAAGAAAAATACAATCATTAGAGAAGGAGGCGATTGTCCAGGGAAAATCTCTGAGCAGTTGTCATTGTTTCATATGGCTGCCAGCAACTTTAAAATCACAGGTAAATGAAACATTATTTTAGTACAATAAAATGACCTGTGTGGATGAACTCATTTTGAAAGGTACTAAAGCTACTAGTCATCGTTACGTTCCTGGTGACGTAGAAGGTCAACACTAGCTGAAAGCCAGCATTACCTGCCTGGAAAAGAGATTCTCAGTTGGCACCTACTGATGGGCATTAATACAGATGCTACCTCCAAGTACCTGGCGTTTCCAACTTCTTCCAGGGAAACAGCTCTTTGGGAAGGATTATTTTATTTTAGCATGGGAGATTCTGGGTGGAAGAGCATTGTACAGAGAACACTGACAGGAGATGGTTTGGAATGCCAAATTTGGAACTACCTGGTGGACGCTGGTCTCGTACAAACCCTCGGCTTGATGAGTTCTCATCTGGGCTTTGCAAGTTTGACGTTTTGTGAAAAAAAAACATTTCTTTGACGGAAATTGTTTCAAATTATATAAGTGCAAAAAAATAACAGTTTGGTAACATCTGTGACATTTATGCTGTCTTGGTATGTTGAACATGATAAAATTGCTATTAAGAAGAGTGAGGTAAATTCTTATTGCCCAATTCAGCAATGAAAAAAATTGTTAGTATTAACTAAGCATTCTGTGTGATACATTAAATTAGTTTATTATGCTTCATCTAATTTCTGATAGTGTCCATTTTACTGTGAAAATGATACCGTTTTTAAAATGTAAGCAAACAAACCAGAGATGGAATGAGTCTAAAATTTAACATGCCTGAAGCCAAACTGCTCTCTCCGTTATCAGCTTGTTTTCAAAACATTTTTGGACTCTTTCATTGCCTATAATCATGCTGTTCCTGTTCATGCATTGTTATTTCCAAGCTCATTATTGTGTGCTCAAAAATATTTTTTAAGGGGGGGGGGGAACCAAGTTGCCCTTTTTTATATCCTGAATTATTTTCTATTTTAATATTAATTTTACCACAGTGGAAAATAAACAACAGCTGAAAACTGGAGGAAGACCAAGAAGGTAAGATAAATTTATGGAATTGTTGTGGTTTTTTTTTCCTGGGCAGAAAATTTTCCTATGAAAGCAATATGCAGCATGGTTAAAATAATATTGTGATACCATAGGAACACTAAAGCCTGGAGTCACGCTGCTGACTGCATGGTGTGTTTTTCTGTATCTTTTGGAGGAAAAGAGAGACTTACTTCCCAAATGGAGAGGCAGACAATTTGCAAAGTTTCTGTACTGTAGATAAAGTAGGGTGGCTTGTTTGAAAGCAGTATTTGATGAGATTGAAGCTGATGCCTTAACCTCAGTGGCAGCAAAGTTAGCCCCAGACTTATTTATTTGAAAACCTGCTTTTTAATCTTTTGGTATTTGGAAGGGGAAAAAAAAAAGCAATTGTGAAAGCCTTTCAAGATATTTTTTTTACTTCTAGGGCAGCAAGCTCTTCTCAGAATCTCCCAAGGCTCAAGCATCACACAGTGCAACGACCATTGTCCAAAACTTCACCTGGGAGTACAACAGAATTTAAATCATCCACCAAGGAGAGCCCCAAACAGGTTTAAGCATGTTTTATGTTGTATTATTTCAGTATTACAGCTGAAATTAATGTGATTTTATTTTGAATATGATTTTATTTTGAGAGTCAGCAGCAAAGGGATGTGAGTTACACAATTAATAACTGTGTAACAATTGAGTAGCTAATGGGTTTTACTAATTAGGTAATTTAAAGATTATAGGTGCCAGGCAAGAGTCTATGCTTTCTGGCTGTGAGTTGAGGAGCAAGTCATAGGCAGAAACCAGAGCAAAAGGAGTCATATAATCCAACCTATACTGAAAGCAACCATATTTTTCCCCATCAACACCAGTAGGTCCATCCTCTAGTGCCAGAAAGCCAGACAAACAAACCAGGTAGAAAGTCTAGTGTCAGTTGTAAGCACCTTCACAGTGCATACAATGTTTGAGACTGGGGGAGTAATTTTGAGTCCGTAACTATCAGTTTTGTGATTCTCATTTTGGTAAGATTGCTGTAAAAAACTACTTTATTAGCAATCCCTTACAGAGAAGGGAGCAGGAACAGCAGATTGGTGGGCAAGCACCGTGCCTGTTAGAGCTTTTAAGGAACTGTGAGAAAGACAGTCTCTTTTATTATCTTTTTTTTAAGTCCTTTTCTTAAGTTCGCAGCAAAGGGTGGCTCTCATCCCTGACCAGTTCTCTTATCCTTTAGAAAAACTTAGCTTTTGGGCACTGCAGGGATGACTGCTATGAAGTGAACGTTAATTTATAATCCTAAAATGACTTCTCATTTTTGAGTTGACACACTGTGCCTTATACTTGCCTGTTGTTTCCAGTGTTCAATTAAAGTTTTTCTTTTCATGGTTACGTAAAATGAACTTAGAATGAAATGTAATAATTAATAATAATAATAATGTGCATGATATAACTTGAATGCTGAACTTCAGAGCTGTGGTTTTCACCACTGCTCTCTGCAGTCAGATGATGTCTCACTACATGTTCGACTATCTGCAATTCATCTGCTTGGTAACACATCTGCTCTGAAATAGTTTTTTGTTTTAGAATAATGACAGTGCTGTTGCTCTGGAGCAGTCTGACTTTGGCTTAAGCATCTCAGCGATCAACAAAGCTGGAGGAGACAGCGCTCACCCAAGAAGGGTTGGTGGAAACCTATTGTGTGATTTGTCACAGAAATGTGTATGTAGAAAAAAACAAACGAAAATTTTTCATAAATATCGAATGCAAGCTTCTTGTGTCCTGTCTATTTTCATATAAAATGTTCCTGTGTCGTGAGCTGAGAGGTCAGTTTTATGATTTGGGCACTAATATTTTGCATAGGAGGCTCTTCGTGCATTAAATAGTATTTCAAACATGACCAAGAAGAAAAAAAAAAAAAATTCCCCTTTTAAAACCCAGCAATAATAGCTAAAATGGAAGATAATTTTCAAATTCCTGAAAGAGATTCTAGGAGGATATGCAGTTAAATTGTTGTAATGACTGTGGAGATGTATGTTCTTTTCCCATTGCTTCCACAGATTCTGTGGTTAGTTTTTGCTGTATTGAGAACTTTATGTGCAATAAATAAACTAATTGCTGTAATGGGAAGCTAAATTTTGTCCACTGCAATTTTAACAATTAAAACCTATCAAAACATTATTTTCTTCTTCAGGGCCAAGTAATTGACTTGCATGGGGTGATTCAGGATGCTGTCAAAGTATCATCCAATGGAACAGCCTTGAACAGCCTTAACTGTGATCCAGATCCATCAGTAAGTGTTTCTGTTCGTATTTCCATCCAGTGAACATGAGCATCAGTTTTACATAACCAGGAACAAAACAAAATACTGCAATGATCCTGTCTTTGTTCCCAAGTGCTAGAAAAGGGCTTGGATTTCTGAGTGCTGTATTTCCTTCTTGAATGGACAGCCATACTTCGTAGTGGTCTGATTCGTTGACAGTTATTTGCTCTGACCATGAAAGTAGGCAACAAATACAAATGATACCCTGTCATTCAAAAACTTATTCAAAAGTAAAAATAAATAAAATGCAGAAAGCTACAGAAGTTTTGAGCATGAAATTCTGGTACATTTGGATTATGGTGTTATTTAGAGTTTGCTTCAGCTGAGACAAGAATGGAGTTTAGATGGTCAAGAGAAATTTTCTATAATCACTTCTTGACACAAGCCATAGCTTCCCCTATAGTGCATCCAGCCTTACATGGTGCCAGGCTGTCTGGCAACTGCTGCACTTGAAAAGACTTCAAAAGCAGAAGATGTGACAATGTGATGACCCATAGTTACATTTTTCCTCCTCTTAATATATGTAGGGCATGTTTAGCACATAAGTGCAATAAGAGAGCTGCTCATTTTAATGTTAATTCAGGATTCGGTTCTGTAAGATTAAAAGATGAGTTACTGAAAATATGGCTTACCTCAAAATCTTTATTGTTATCCATAGTTTTACAGCTTTTAAAGTTGATATTATTAAGATGTATCAGCCGTTTTGAAACTCTTCCATAGTTTGCCTGCTTAAAATAATTGAAGTCTGACCAGAACTTACATTTATCTTTTTTAGGAACGATTACTGAAACCCCTTAGTGCTTTTATTGGCATGACTGGTGAGATGAGAGAACTTGCAACGGTTGTAAGCAAAGTAAGATCAGATCTCCATTTCAGTTGTATAGAGATCTCGGTTATTTTGTCATCTGAGCATGCTGTTTGTTTCTTTTTACTGTAATTGCTAGTGCTTATTCTTGAATATGCGAGTCATTTCTCTACATGCAATGATATTTCTTTCTGATACACAATGGGAGGAAGTAATTAAGACCATTCCTTTCTAACGGGAAACACGTAATCTAATCGTGCCCTACCCATGAGACGGCCACGGCTTTTCCCTTTGTTCTTATTGCTACAGAAAATGTGCAACGCTTCACTGAAAAGAGAGATTTAAATGTATTAGCTAATACCAGCTATTATCTAATGTGTTATCTGACTGTGATCAAATGGTGGGGAAAATCTCTGATTGAACTCTGTGGGTGCAGTTTCCATTCAAGGCTGTGAGCTGTGTTCAGCGTGGATGGTGTGCCAGTATTGCAGCAGTATCCTGAGCACATCTACTAGATGCCAGGTACCAAATTTATTAGACACTGATATTGCCACATTCTTTTTAACACTGGTCCTGTGCACTCCATCGCGCTGCCCACGTGGTCTGGACTCCTTGTATTTTCTTACTTGGCGCAGTCAAGACATCATATTGATGTGGGCTCTGCAAGCAGTACCCTTCCCTCATCCCAGCAGCGCGGTATCCCAGAGCAGACTGGGGATTCAGCCAGGATGGGCACCTGGAGGGTATCTCAGCATCATCAGCACCGTTTCGTTTCACTCCTGGGTCGAGATGCAATCTAGACCTGGGCTACTGTTGATCAGCCTGGCGCTGAAGCAGGTAAATGCTTTGCACGCGTCACCTCCCAAATCCCACCAGGCACTTGTCCAAAAAGCTTCATACTGTCACAATATTTTACACTGTTCTGACTTTTTCTGGATAGAAGAATCAGAAACTGTATCAGCTGTTGCTCCCACATACTTAAAATTAACTGTTTAAAAAGCCTAGGAGACTTTTGCTAACTGTTTTTTTGTTTCATAGCTGTATACGGCCCAAATTCTTAGTCTGCAAGTTTTGAATTTTCAGTTTAGTGGAACTGCAGTCTAAGAAATTTCCAACCTTAAAGTAAAAAAATTCTCATTCATTTCAATCCCTGCCTGTGTTTTAATTTATGGTAAACCTTTAAAATAGTGTTGTTCCTGCTGCTACATTAGCAAAAAGCAGTAGGGTTGCTTTAGCCTTCGTTTTTCAAATTGTGCTCGTATGTTCCTAGTTGCTGTGGTAATCAACACTGTGTAAATCAACAAAAATAAATAGCATGTGGTATCTGTTTCACAACACGATCTAATTTAATTTGAAAACAGTTATGGAAGTCTCTACTTGGTATCATAAATCTGATTCATCTTAATTTGCTGTTAATAGAAAGGGAAAGTGTAATCTACGCTATATAAATAATTTTTTCTAATTGTATTAAATCAAATTTTCCCCTCAGATATAAGCATGTAATTTTTCTTCAGTCTCTGGGGACTGCCTGTTTTTACTGGAGAGCAGAATTTATCCCACGTATTTGTATTGAGGATATGATATTTTCTGGAGAACAATTAGCCTCTGGAACGCAAAGCCACAAAATATTACTAAGGCAAATGGAAAGATTCGTAGAAGATTTGGAAAGTTTGATGACTTAAATGAAATTAATTTAGCGAGTGCTTCCGGGCACAGACTAATTACCGACTATCTTTTGATAGATGCTTAGGGGAAAATTTTCCTCCTGTTATAGAGTTTCTCACAGCTTTTCTTGCAGTATATAAAATCTTGCGTAGTGTGGAGTAAATAACAATTTTTCAGTGTTACTTATAACGTAAGTAATAGGTTCAGCCGTAAAGTTACTGACCATCAAGTTTAAAAGAAACATAAGTGTCTCCACATTGCACATGATTAAACTGTGGAACTCTGATGCTTCGAAATAAGCACATCCAGCAAAGAGGTAAGAGAAATTCAGTGAAAAATGGATGTCAAAGGGCGTTTGAACTCAAAGACTAAGATGTAATTTCAATTACCGAAGTCCTTCGGTTGCAGGTTTTGGTGGATGTAAATATGAACCAACATGTCGCTCCTATTGCTTATATTTTTATTAAAATATCCAACATTTGCCATCATCAGAGGCAAAATACTAGGGCTGGTGAGCCCTCATATCGTGATAGCTCTTTGTGTGTTAGTTGGTTAGGCACAGCAATGATTGCTCTGTGTGTTTTCCTCTTGGGAGTTCCCTGTTATGTAGGGTTAAATAATACAGTTTATATCACTTAACTGTGTTTTTATTTTGTAACAGAGTCGGTGCTGTCAATTCTTTTACTTTGCCAGGGGTCATTATCCTAGTGCAGAAGTTGTTTTACTAACGGGATGCGTTGTGTGTTGCAGGACATTTATCTCCACAATCCAAACGTGAAGTGGGATGATATTATTGGCCTGGATGCAGCTAAAAGGCTAGTCAAGGAAGCAGTTGTTTATCCCATAAGGGTAAGGTGCTGAATAGTTTTGAGAAAATCACTGTTGCGTTTGTTAGTATTTTCCTTGTAATTACAGTGGTGGTTTAGAGTTCTCACTATCTCTGCACTTTGGTGGGCAATTTATGTTAGAACTATTCCTGTTCCGTCTGACAACAGCATATGCATTCTCCTGTAGGGAAATGACCTTTCAATATTAAAATTATAAATGTTGAGTTCTATTCTTTGGCAATGTAAGAGGTGCTGGATTTGGCCTATATAAATTCAGCAGGAACTGACCTATAGAAGAGAATGTCAAACCAATTGCATTTGAAGAATTCGCTTAAACCAGATTTCAAATGGTAAATACAGAATTTTTCTCAGTACTCAGTTCATACATTGTTTTGTAGGGTTTTTATCCCATCTCTTCGAATATCATAAGTTTTCTGAATGCATTATGAGCAGTAGGGGTTAGAATCTCTTGCATTTTGTTACAGTTGAGACCTGTTTAATCCCTGAATTACTTTTCCACAGTACCCACAACTGTTTACTGGCATTCTGTCTCCTTGGAAAGGGTTGCTGCTGTACGGACCACCAGGTATGGAGAGCTTTACACCGTGTCTGTTTCTTTATCACTGCCTCTGGTTTTGTCCCACAGGTAAATCATTGGTGCTGATTAGATCAAGTGTGTTAATAAATAACATGTTCTGTAATGTGAAAGAAAAAGAGACAGTTTTGACTGATTACCTCTGTCTCTGACACTCAAAGCTGTCTATTTGCCTTCCTCACAAACCTTGACTATTTCTACACTTAAATCTTCCAAAAGCAGTACTTAACATAACCATTCAGAGGAGTGAAAACTCATATCTCTGTTTTTGCTCAGCTTGGCCGGGGTTCTGAGCAACCTGCTCTAATTGCAGATATCCCTGCACCCTGCAAGGGGTTGGACTCGATGGGACCTTGAAAAGTCCCTTCCGACCCAAACCAGTCTGTGATTCTATGACTTTTTCTATTTCACTGTTTTTATCTGACTCATAGTAGGATGAGGGGAATTACTCAGATGTTTGCATTGTGTTTATGTAGAGAGTGAATTTCTTCAATGCTGTTGTTTGTAGGTACTGGGAAAACTTTGCTGGCCAAGGCTGTTGCCACAGAATGCAGTACAACTTTTTTCAACATATCAGCATCCACCATTGTCAGCAAATGGAGAGGTGATTCAGAAAAACTTGTCAGGGTAAGAATTGTTATCCCATTTATTATACTTTAACAAAGATCAAGTTCCCACTTAAAGAACTGGAGTTTAACACAGAACTGGAAAGTGAGTATTTGCCTGATACTCATGGTCTTTCCTGTCTTGGACAAAAGACGTGGCTCTGTGTCTAGTGCTTCAAATGGGAATCACATCACTTCTGCAGAAGTCTCACAATGGGCTCTTGCTGTGAAATTTTATTTCTGTAGTATAAGATGAAGCAGATGTTCTGAAGGCAGCAAAGACTTTTGTCTCACTGAACAAGAGACAGCCAAGCAGAGCTCCTAACTATAGTGGTGCTTGCTTTGCGACCCCTTCAAAGCACTTGACATCCCTTCTGCAAGGGTTGGCTACCAGGCTCCCTGCAAAATGCTATTTAGATTCCTAAATTCCCCACTAGTCTTACTCTCCAGTGTAAAGAATTCCCTTATCACAAAGATCTTGGTCAAGCACAGATGTAGTGTTGTTTCAGGGAAGGCAGTTTGATGGGAAGTGTATTTTTGCATATAGAGTAGCAAGTAGCATCGTTGCTCTAAGATGCCTGTCCTAACCTCTCCGTGATGTCCACCATTTCAGCGTCAGAAATCCACAAGCTCCGAGCCTTCCTTTACACTTATCTCTTGGGCTGCACTTTGGATAGATACAGAGCCCTTGAAAATGAACAATCCTGGCAGATTGCACTTGAAAAATGGCATTACAAGCATTGTCAGTCTCTCTTGAAATTCAGACAATGTCTGCAACATAATTATTCTTCATGTGTCCTTTGCCCTTTAAAAGGCACATTTTTCGGCTGACATTCACCTCCTGTGTTATTGATCCGCTTGACGCCTGTCTCAGGAGCTTCCTACAAGCTTCACTTCTGGCAGAAGTAGCGATGGGACAGCGCTTTTTGACACCACCATCCCCAAATGGTTTTGTGAATATGCTGATTCACAAAGTGATATTGAATTCATAGCGTTTTACCCCTAGCTGAGTTTGTGGCAGAATCCAAAAATTAATTTGTGGGTCAGGACAGATCTAAGAAAAGCATTGTGTGAATTTACATCCTAAAATGACATGAGGTAAGTGCAGGATTTTTTCTGAAGCTGTGTGAGGTATATGAGGGTTTAGTGGTCATTTGGAGGCACATCCACTCATCCAGTTTCTGTAGTTCTTAGCTGTATGGGTGTGATTTTTGTATTTTAGATTTGTAGTAAAATTGTAGACTGGTTATGGACTACTTGTGACTTTGGGTAAATAGTTTAAACCCTGTGCTTCATATCTAAAGGGTAGAAAATAATACATCCCTTTTTAAATATGGGGGGTTTTAAGTGTTTAAATCAAAAGTGATGGATTAATATATACTGTTAGTGATATTTATTTAAAAACTCAAAGAACACTTCACTGGAGAAGAACCTGCAATATATTCTTACTGCTAATGTAATCCTGTCTGAACCTGCAATATATTCTTACTGCTAATTTAATCCTGTCTGTGCCTACAGAAAAACAGATGAAACTTCTTTTTCGAAAGGACAGACCCAGATTTTTTTGTGTCAGCTTAGTATTCCATCTTTTAAGCTTGATTGTTGAACCAGTTTAGGTTTGTTTTTTTCAGGAAGAACAAAGGAATCGCTTGATTCTTATCAAAAGAATCAGTCCATTTTCTTTCATTCTGGTGTTTCGGCTGACTTGTAATTTTTTATTTTTTATTTTCAAATCCTTATTTAAAAAAACTAGAAGCGGAGCAACAACAAAAGACGGATGGTTAATCTCTGATAACAATTTAGGAGTTCCCAGAATCCTCTGATAGATCATTTTCTTCTATCCCATTATTCGCAGGGTACTCTGATAGGATTTAGCCAGAAAGATTTATGTATAAAGGCAGGATTACAAGGCCGTGTTCTTTATATCTCCTTTACAAACCTTTCAGAATTTGAGAGGATTCAGGGACCTTCAGCCTACCCAGAGCTTTCTGCCGGCAGATATCCCTTTTTTTTCATCCTAAAAGTTTGGAATGTGGATGCCAGTGGCCATTAATGCCTTTCCGTGTTAGTTTCTCTTTTCTTTCACATTTGCTCTTCTCTCTAAACAGGTACTATTTGAGCTTGCCCGGTACCACGCTCCTTCCACAATTTTCTTGGATGAGCTGGAGTCAGTTATGAGTCAAAGAGGCACTGCTTCAGGGTAACTGATGAGACCACTTCCTAAGGCTTTAGGAGTATATTTATCTGCTTTTTAGTTAATCTTTTCAATAGTCTGTGTGTGTGTGTATGTGTCCAGGTGCTGACCAATGTTTAACTGTAGAGCACGCCTGTTGTTAGAAACAAATCTTAGCTAAACTAAAGCCTGAGGCTACTCCATAAACCTCAACAGAAGCATGATGGGGCTCCTGAAAGACTTGTCTTTTAGGTTGTATTGACGTTATAATTACTTTGAGTGATAAAGGCAATTTTCTTGACTTCTTATTAAGCAATTTTTCTTCCGAGAAAGCAGAAGTGAAAGGTGGGTTGTGTGAAGATTAGCGAGGGTCTGTGAGTCCAGCAAGACTGGGAGAAGTGTCTAACTAGTGTAGAGTTAGTTTATAACATCCAAGAGTGTATAACTAGTAGTGCTGTACTTTAAAATAAGGGAATTGAAGTGGAAATAAAGGCAGTGTTGGGGGGGGAACAACAGATGACTTGTTAGAGGTAAGAAGCAGCTGATTTTGTGACACTTTGGAGAAGCTTAGACTTAGAAGGGTAAGCTGGAGTGTACACGGTGGAATGGCGTTTTGATTAATGGGACAGATTTTTGGTGGCATTGTCAGGTCTTCCAGGTGCAGGGATGGGAGGATGTTGTCATCGTCATCCATGAGAGGATGTTATTATTTTCATAGACAGTTTGTAGTTAAAACAGATTGAAAAGATTAGAGATGAAGATGAAACAGGAGAAATATAAAATAGGAGAAATATGAAAAAAAATAAAATATTATAGCCATTAGGAGCCCATTACAGTGGATTTTATGCACTGTGAATTATATGCTGACAAAGATGTATAAATAGAATATGCCGTGTTGTGAAGATCAACTTGTAATAATAGTCACTTAATAGTTGTAAATTATGGGCCCAATTTTACCTTCAAATATAAATATATTTTAAAAGCCCTCATTTACATCACTGGATTCTGTATTTTAATAAGGATTTTTATCTAAGATTATGTAGTTATTTTTATGACTCCTAAATAAATATTGACATAGCACCTGCATGTGGATGCCTTTGCAGAAATAAGCCATTAAACCTGAATTGGAGCCCTTAACCATCTAAGGCCCTGATGTTTTCTCTGGGTTTGATCCAGGAGTTTCCAAGAACCCCACACCTGGGACTGAAAATACAAATTGGTTTCCGGCAAGATTGGTTACCTGGATCAGGGCCAGAATTCTTAGCACTTTGCTTTAATTCCCCTTCCATTTTTGAGGAAGGATCCTTTCTATGTAGTCTCTGCCCCTTTTTAAAAAGTCATTTAAATACAACATATTTTTCTGTGTGCTTTTCGATAGAATATTTTGCAAAATACTGGATTCAGCAGTGGATTTGTCTTTGTGTGGCCACTTAAAATTCACTGACAGAAAAATGGCAGTAGCTGCCCTGCATAGGTAGGTGTGTTAGTTATTTAATGGCAGCTACCACATTATAAAAATTCTCCTACGTAGATCAATCAATCAAAGCCATAGCTGTTTGCCAGTAAACATCAACACTGCGTGGAGATTAATATGAAGGAAAAAAAAATAAAAATAAATATTTTCTTTGGGTTCAGTAGTAGTGAATTCTCCTCACTTTAATGTACCGAAAAGACTCCATTTAAGTAATCATTAGAAAGCTTGATTCTAATGCTTAGATGTTAGCTAATGGAGCTTAATCATGCTTTGAACTGGGGCAAAACAGTGACAAGGGGCTCAGTTGCTGTGAATGACACTGTATAAATAAAGATGATTACTTTAATGCACTGAGCAAATAATATTTCTCTGAATCTTGGTAGCGGTGAACATGAAGGAAGTCGTCGGATGAAAACAGAATTACTGGTGCAGATGGATGGCTTGGCCCGATCTGATGATCTTGTATTTGTTTTAGCAGCTTCCAATCTGCCATGGTAAGAGATCCAAAGACTACGTTTTGAATACATTTGCATGAGCTTCTAAGCACAGATAAAGATTTTATTTAGACTTTTACAGAAAAGCCTTGATATTTGGTTAAAGCATTTAAAGATTAATTTGGAGCTTTTACTTTTAAACTCTACAGTTCTTGCCATTTGTGCCACACGAGAATAATCCATAATAAAGTCAACATATGCTGGTGCCACCAGCTGCTAATATTTAAAATGGAGTATTTGACTTTACAGGCAAGTTATTTACTATGTTTAAGCTAAGAAGGGTTTCAGCCTGGAACTGTAAGGTGCTTAAAACATCTAGTGCTTAGAAGGATACTCCATAAATAGGGATGTTGGATTTTATTCGTATCAAATGTGACTTTTAGAAGTTGAGGGACAAAATTCTTCGGTTTCTTTAACACAATTTAAAATAGAAGAAGAAACAGTTTAAGATTGGAACTAGGGCACTTCCTCATGCTTTGGTTCTTCAAATGGGCAAGGCATGTATTTGAGAACAAGACAAACAGGAGAGGATGTTGTAGGGAGGTGGCATTTGTAGTGTAACGACTGTGGATGCTGAGGGGAGGGTCCAAGAGAGAGCAGAAAATGGCCGGTTCGTGTGCTCTCCTTGAATAGCTTCTCCCATGGTCAGAGCCAGCATGTTGACCTGGCTTGATCACTGTAGTATATCTTTCTGTTTCAGGTAAACATGTTTCATACCAAAAAAAAAAATATTTAACATTCTGATTTGTAGCTCACTAATCATTTTCCAGAGTAGAAGCTCATACCTGTACAGGGAATTGAAGTGCTGTGATGATGGGCTTGTTTTTGAAGCTACTTTTCATAGGTCTGGAATTGGTCTGTGGATTTCTGCCTACCCCTGTTGCTGGGCTATGGACCCATGAAATCTTCAGTGGAATTTGATATTTTCCTACAGAGAAACCTCAGTGTTGAAAGCAGAGAGGAGAACTTCAGCCAGGTTTGGTGAGGGACAGTGTTGGATGCAGATGTCTGCAAAAAGAGATGAGTCAAGCACAAGAAGGTGTTGGGTTTTTTTCTTCCTTTCCCTGAAGCATATATAAAGCAGAGAAATATAAGGTGTCCTCTGGGGGCAGACTATCTGAATGTCTAATGTTTTTGCAGTCTGCTGATCATCGTAAGACTGAGGCCTTTCTCGGTATCCATGTCCCTGAAGACCTGCACACTTCTGTGGGCCTCCTTACCTCTCACATGTAGAGGCGGTAAACCAGGAGTCTGAAAAATAGAAGAAGACAGCAATCCCATTGCCAGGGAACTTTGGACCATGCTCTGAGAAGTGGTTTAGTGGAGCCCAATGGCAGGTGTTCCCAGGAATCACCTTGTGTGAGCAGCGGCTCAGCAGCATTTCAAGAGTTGATCCCTGAAATTTGGCTGAAAGGCACATGGTTCACTGATGAGACGCTCACCCAGCTCTGCAGCGTGACAGCCACAGAGCAGGGCATCCAAAACAGTCTGAGAGCAAGCAAGGGCTCTGCACCCACACAAACCGCAGGCTTCATTCTCAGCTCATTTTTCATGATTAGTGATTTCTGATTGTTTCTCATGAGGTTGCCATCAGGAGATGTGTTGGAAAAGCCTCTGTGTGACTGGAGGGCTCTGGACTGTGGCTGTAGGGAATGTCCAGGTCTGGATCTTGCAGTGTACGGATCCACAGCTGCTCTTCTGAGCTCTTATAAAGAAACCTCAACTCCTAGTGCGTATTGTACATACAGATGCACTTCTCAGTCGTGACACACCACCTAACGCTCTCTCACAGAGGTTGTGGTAATGCTTTATTCCTCTCCTCAGTTGATCTCCTTTTTGACAGGCCAAGGGAGCAGGCAAAGAGAATTAAATGACAGAAGAGATGTGGGTGCCTCAGAATTGGGACTCAAAGGTAGTGTTTTCAATCGCCACATGTGGCCTGGAAACCTGGCCAATATGTTTCAAAACATATTGGTACTGAGAATTTTGAGTCACAGAACTATAGAATCATTTCTCTTGGAAAAGACTTTTAAGATCTTTGAGTCCCACAACTATCCCTGCACTGTGAGGACACCACTAACCCCTGGCCCTCAGCACCACATCTCCACAGCTTGGAAACCCCTCCAGGGATCATGGGGACTCCAGCCCTGCCCTGGGTGTCCTGGGCCAGCCCTTCACAACCGTTTTAGGGAAGACATTTCTTCCCATCTCCAAACCAAACTTGAGTTTGGGTGCAACCTGGTGCAACTTGAGGCCATTCTCTCTTGTCCTGTCACTTCTTCCTTGGGAGAAGAGAAACAGGGTGATGTGAGTCCCCAGTCTCCATGGCTCTGTGGACAGCTCTGACATATGGTATTTCCTATATGATGAACAAAGAGGTGTTTTACCCCAGTTCATACAACATCTTTCATGAACTCTGTGGGCAGTGTTCACATCACATAATTTTTACACCTAAGGTAGAAGGCAAGTCTCCCCTGTTATGAGACAGTCAACAGCAAAACAACTGAGAGGAAACAGCCTAGCATTGTGCTAAGAGAGATGAAAGCTGGATATTAGGAAAAATGTCTTCCCCTCCAGGGCTGTCCAGGCCTGTCCCAGGCTGCCCAGGGCAGGGGTGGAATCCCCATGATCCCTGGAGGGGTTTCTAAACTGTGGAGGTGTGGTGCTGAGGGACAGGGGTTAGTGGTGCCCTGGCAGGGATGGGCTAATGGTTGGGCTTGATGATTTTAAAAGTCCATGATTACATGATTCTAACAGATGCAGCAATTCAGAGCAATTGAGACACCCACAAGGGTCAGCACCGTTCAATGTCTTCATCGATGACTTGAGCGAAGAGCCAGAGTGCACTCTCAGGACATTTGCAGTTTGCACTAAAGTGGGAGAAGTTGACAGACCAGATCTTTGTGCTGCCATTCAGAGGGACCTCAACAGGCTGGAGCAATGACCCTACAGGAATCTCATGAAAGCTCAAGTGCAGGTGATCAAATACTGGCACAGGTTGCTCAGGGACATTGTAAAGTCTCCATCCTTGGAGATGCTCAAAGCCTGACCGGAGGTGGCCCTGAGAAACCTGCTCTGTCTCACCCTGATTTGAGCAGAGGGTTAGCCTAAATGATCTCCAAGAGAGGCCTTCCCACCTTATCCACTCTTTGCTGCTAAAAATCAAAGCAGGGGCATAATCAAGGTACCGTGAGAGTAATACAAAGTCATTCTCTCTGAGAAAACCTGAGGCACACCTGAATAAAAACAGGCAGTGTGTCACCCTTCAGTATCCCTCATTCAAATCAGATAAATTAAAACAGCTAGGAACTCACTTGAGAATTACACAGTTTTTCTGTGATACAAAGGCTGGGGGTTCTGTCCATCGTGGGAAGATATCTGGTCCACCTCCTTCTACAAGCCTGTCTCTCCCTCTACATTTTCTTACTTAATCCAAAACGTTATGTTTGCCACACCATCGACAAAGGATGCTTCTGAGAGCTGCCAGTCAGACATCTTACTGCTGAAATTCAAGTGCCAAAGTGGCAACATGTTCAGAGTGTTTCTCCTGCCTCTCTCTGTGGCCCGCCCAGGGCTTTCAGGCTCTTTAAGTAGGAGCATGGCTGTGCAGGTACCTAAATTTTATGCAGAAATTAGATGTACGAGTTAAGCTGGTTCCTACCCTGTCCTGACAGTGTGAGTACAGAACCATCACTGGCTTTTATAGCCGTGACAGCAGAGTCTGTGTGTTGGTTTGGGGGATTTATGCCTTGGACAAACTCATGAATTTAAATCAGTACAAAATCCGCTCCATTTTGTGTGACAGTATCTACACGAAAGGAACTGAGCGGAATTTGATTCAATTACGTTCCAGTTGTGTAAGAAAGTGCTGGAAACTACATAGCTACTGTGTGTGTGAGCAGTTGAATTTGGAAGAGAATTAATACATCAGTAATCCATTTTTCTCTCTGTGTTTTGTTAAAAATACGCTACAAATGTTTATGTCATTGTATCATCGCTACCCTTTTCGAAAGAGAAACTCTGAGCCGCGTGTTGCACCTGTACATGGTCTCTTAAACGATCCTGTGAGTAGCTAAGCTTCACATGTAATGCTGCAGCATGGCAGCCCTGGAAAGGATCAGATGTCTTTGGAAAATCCGTTCTCTTTCTACTCCTGGAAAAACTGCACTGTGGAGTGTTGTACACGTTTGATTCTGGATCATATCACAATTCTGAAGTGCTAATCTCTGCAACAATTTTTATGCGAAACATCAAAAAGGACACAGCTTTTCTTAAGGTAAATCCAAACTGACAAGATTTCTCTTCTGGGGGAACTATTCCCACTTAAAGCTGCAAACTCTGTTGGTAGGAGGGTGGCAGCTGAGTCATTGTGAAATGCCAGCTCCTGCTTTCAAAAGTTTCATACCTGAGAGCTTAGAATTTGCTTTTGGACTTTCTCAATGTTGCTCATGGGAAGGCTGGATTTTGCCCTCACTTAAGCAAACCATAGAAACAAAGAATGGGTTGGGGTGGAAGGGCCCTGTATGGTCACAGTGAGCCAGGACATCTGCAATTAGAGCAGGCTGCTCAGAGCCCCAGCCAACCTCCCGTGGAATGGGGCCAGGGATGGGGCAGCGACCACCTCTCTGAGAAACCTCTTCCAGAGTCTCGCCACTCTCAGTGTAAACATTTCTTCCTCCTCTCCCGTCTGTATCTCCCTCTCTTAGTTTCAAACCATCACCCCTTGTCCTGTCCTAACAGGCCCTGCTCCAAAGCCCATCCCTATCTTTCTGACAGGCCCCTGGAAGCCCTGAAAGGCCCCCAGAAGGTCTCTACAGAGCCCTCTCTTCTCCAGGCTGCCCAAGCCCAACTTCCCAAGCCTGGCCTCCCAGCAGAGGGTTCCAGCCCTCCCAGCATTGCTGGGGCTCCTCTGGCCCCACTCCAACACCTCCCTGTCTCTCCTGGGCTAAGGACTCCAGAGCTGGAGCCAGCCCTGCAGGGGGAGTCTCCCCAGAGCCCTGGGAGCAGAGGGGCAGGATCCCCCCCTGGCCCTGCTGCCCACGCTGCTGGGGATGCAGGACCCGGGGGGCCGGTGGCTTCTGGGCTGCGAGCGCACGGGGCCAGCTTCTCTTCAGTTTCTCATCCCCCAGCACCCCCAAGTCCTTCTCCACAGGGCTCTCTCCAGCCCTTCACCCCCAGCCTGGGCTGATTCGGGGGGTTGCCCTGACCCAGGAGGAGGACCATGCCCTTGGCCTGGTTGAACCTCAGGAGGTTCACACAGGGCCGCCTCTGAAGCCTGTCCAGGTCCTTCTGGATGGATCCCATTCCTCAGGTGTGTCAAATCCAACCGATGATTGTCATGATGAGCTTCTCTGGCAGAGATGTGTCTACTGCAGAGAATATGCTTTAAGATGTGGCCTAATGTATGCTTATAAAGATGTTTTAGGATGATGGAAGGCTAGAGAAAGCTGTGAGCATCATCATTGAGGCTCACAGTCTTGAAAAATTCGGGAGTGTCTGCTTCCAGAGAGGCTGGTGGTGTTTGAACTCCTGTTAAGATATCAACTATATGTTTACAGAATATTTTTATGTGTATTGGGTGACATTCCATTCCCCTGTCAGGCCCCAGACGTTAGCTGCATAGGGATATTTCATAACAAAATTTCAGAATTCCAAGTACTACCATCCGAGGTTGTGGCTTCATAGCAGAGCCCTGTGTTCCCGCAAACATTTGGTGTTAAGCTGGATTTCAGGAGATTTGTTTAACTTGGATCTTTATTGATCATGAAAAAAAAAGAAAAAATTAGTACCAAGCTGCTTTTAGATGAATGAAAAGAAGCCTAAACAAAGCTCTTTACGCTGTCCTAAGCTGCACTGCAGCTATTGATCTTCCTCTTCAGCCGGTGCTTGCTGCCCTGCCTGGCCTCCTGCTGCTCATCAGCAAGGCGCTTCCTATCAGTAAATTACTTACTGAAATCATTCAACGTGAGTAAATAACACAGAGGCCTCGCTAGTGAAGAAGTAAAGGGCTCCTTAACCACGTAGGAATGTTTGTATTAAGTGCCTTTGATTCGGCTTCCATCGCAGCGCTGCTTTCTTCTCCCTCTCCACCCTCAGGCCGGGTGAAGCCTTGGTGCGGACCGGTGGACTCTTTCCTTCTCTCCTGTCGGAGCTGCGAGCGCGTGGCCGAGATGAGTTGGGGGAGAGGTGGGTTGCAAAACCCCAGTCACATCTCAATTAGCTCGCAGTGAGGCCTTTCCTCCGCTCTCAGCAGCGCAGGGTGTGTACGGTGGAGGAGAGCAGAGGATGGTGTAGGAAAGCCCTAAGAGGAGCAGGAGAAGACGTAGTGTGAAAACAAGACTTCAGCTTTGCCCAGGCTGTCTGGACAGGAGGATGGGAGGTGGGAAGGAGGAGAGGCTCGCTTCCTTCTGCCTTTACCTCCAGAGCACTGTGGTGATGATCACACTAGGCAGGGATTAATTACGGACCAGTCGTTGCTGTTTCTGGACCTTTGACCTCTGGAGTTGCTGTGGTCTCTTAATTCCTGCCTAAAAGGTGTTTATTACCCTTCTCCCTTCTGAAAATGAAAAGAGGCGTTTGTCTTGTTTATCTTCATGGAATTTGGGAGTGATAACATGGCATGACGCCTCCCGATGTCAATGTGGGGGAGCTCCGAAAAGTCACCCTCTTTTGTAGGTCCTGTGCAACTTTGTGTGTCTTTTCATGAGCATTTCTTCATACTTTTATGAGCCTGTTTCAGAGAATATTTTGGTTGGCTCAGTGCTGGTTATTCTATTCCAGTTAACATCACTTAACCTTGCATTTGATCACAAACAAAACATTTCAGCAAACAACATAAACACTCAAGATAACAACAATATTATGTCTTTATTCTCCTCTTTATTCAACAACCAAGGTCACTGTAACCTTCCTGGATAAACACAGCAACTTCTTGTGTCAGCAGACTTACAGAACGTGGCTGAGGAGCTCGTGAAACTGTGATCATGGGACCACTCTGAAGCAGGAGGAATGATGGAAAATGTCATCATTTAGACTCGTAGGGTTGTAGTTGTCCTTTGCCTCCAAGGACAGTTTAGAATACCTGCACGAGTTCCCTGAGAGCTTTTGCCCTGCTCACACAAAGGGTGGTAATATGGGTAAATAACAGCCAAGGGAGTTGGTCAGCCAGAGGGCAATTATTTTCCGGCCAAGCAAAGCAATTTTTGAGGAGAAGTTGAGCTGAAGATTACATTTGGAAGGAGAGTGGCGGCTGAAATGGTTCTTAGTGTGTTCTAGGTTGCACTGAACATCAGACAGCATCTTAACCTGAAAATATCAGTCATATTATCTGAAAGCGTAGCCAAGCATTGGAGCAGGCTTCCCAGGGAAGGGATGGAGTCACCCTCCCTGGAGGTGTTCAAAACCTAGGTGGATGTGGTGCTTCGGGACAGGGTCTAGTGGTTGTGGAGCAGAAGGTTGGACTCAGTGATCTTGGAGGTCTTTTCCAACCTTGATGATTCTATGATTAACCTAGAATTATCAGTAATAATATCAATACACCAACAGCCATGGATTAGAAAACTCTGGCCTCTTTCTGAGGGCCCTGATCAGAGGTATTGGGATGGATCTGAGTGAATTCCTCTTGTCCTCTGAGTTTCCGTTGATCTCATTTTCTAATCTTCGCTGTCATTTCCCTGGGCTGAGCGCACATGGAACAAACTCTCCCAAACCGAGAGGTCCTTCCTGAGGAGGGGGACACTTCTGCTCCCAGCTGAGCTGAGATCCAGTCATGCTGAGGTCTGTGGAAAGCCTAGGCAGGCATCTAGATGGAGATTTAGGGGCCGGTTTTTGGCTTTCTTTATCCTGTGCTATGCTTGTAGAAAAGCTGTTAAAAAATGAGGACAATTCACCAAAAGTGACAGAAATGAGCTCTGTTGGTGTGCTACAAATCCACCTTGAGCGGGCTTTGAGCCACACGTGAGCTGCAGAGGAGTTTCATACAAAAATCGTTGCTTGAGTGTTGACTTTGCTGGCAAAAAGATTTCACCCAGGGCATCGGGCAGGGGAGAGGTGGGTGTATTCAGGTGTGCCTGTGGTCCCAGACTGCAGGTGCAGTCCTCCAACAGCTGCCCCCTCTGCTCAGCCGGCGAGGGTGGAGATGGTGCTCAGGGCTCCTGTTTTCCTGCCCGCACAAGACAGATTGAAGTGAGTTTCCCTTTGGTGAGAGTTTCTCAGCAGGTATGAGGACTGAAGGGTGTGTTAAACCGAAATAACAAGGCTGTGACTGAACGGGGCCAGTAGAGAAAGCCTCCTACAGCGCTCGGAAGGGTAATAGGTCAGAACAGCTCCTGGAAGGCACTGGAAACTTAGGAGTGAGTGAGTGAGTAAATATTTTGGAGCAGCTATTTATTCTTGAAGACTCTGTGGGCGACTAGGGTACTTGTGGACCATTCGCATTACACAAGTGACAAGGGGTGAGCTGGAGCAGGAATTTGTGTTCAGTTTTTGGGTTGTGTTACAGATGCAAGGAACTGAAAAGCACTTGGGGGGGGGGGGAAACCACAAGATTAAAATGAACTGAAAGGAGCTGGCACACCAGGCGTACCGAAGCTCCCGACACCCGATCGAATCTGTGGCGCTGGCAAGAAGGACTATTTTGAGACGGTGATGAAATGTAACGAGAAAGGAAGAGAAACATTCATTTTTCTTTCCACTGTGCATCACAAGCAAGTGAAAATGAAGAGTACAAATCTTTTGTATTTAATC
>VWZK01006285.1:12342-34258 GCA_013396935.1 Baryphthengus martii | reverse complement strand
ACCTTTATCAGTGTTGCTGTTGGCAGCATCGTGGTTTTTGGCTCGCTGACACATTTATCCAGCCTGTCCATCCGTCACATGATCCTTTTTATCAGGCTGTTTTCCTCCGTGGCTCTATTATTTATAATTTATTCTGCAGGAGCAAGCTCAGATCGACGTCTCGTTCTGCCGTAAACGTGGCCCTCCCGCCCAAGACCTTCAGCCTGTATTTTATACCTACTGAGCATCCCTTACGAAGCAGCAATTAATTAGTGCTGACAGTGCCCCAGACAGATGATTTGTGCAGTCTCCTTAACAGCAAAGGGAGAAGGGGAGAGGCTGTTACTGACGAGACACGCTGCAGATGAGGACCTGAGCCAGGGACTGAAACTATGACCTCTAATTGTTCTCGTTAAGCCTCGTTGCCACAAGCCAGGATATTGCTAACAGGAGTTCACTGGAATTAACACACCTATTTTTAATTTTCTTTTTTTTTTCCTTTCTTTTTTTTTTCAAAATTACATCGACACAGTTACAGGTGGGGTTGAAAACTGTCAGTCCCCGCAGCGAGGAGCTTGCTGTCAAAGCCCCATCTCTGCAATAAGACACACCGAGACGATTCCTCTCCTCCTTTGCTTGCAGGGAGTTAGACTCTGCCATGCTGCGGAGGCTGGAGAAGAGGATTTTGGTCAATCTCCCAAGTAAAGAGGCAAGGCAGCTGATGATCCAGCACTGGCTGCCCCCTCTGAGCAACAGCGGAGGAGTGGAGTTGAGAACGAATCTGGACTACAGCCTGCTGGGTCAGGTGAGGCTGCACTGCGGCTGGGACCGTGCCCACTCGTGCTTCAGGTCTTTCTGGGTGGGAACTGTAAGCAAGTGACAGACATCACTGACAGCCGGGCAACCCCTGATTGGCCCAGGCTGGGGGTGAGGGGCTGGAGAGCGCCCTGTGGAGAAGGACTTGGGGGTGCTGGGGGAGAGAAGCTGGAGAGGAGCCGGCCCCGTGCGCTTGCAGCCCAGGAGCCACCGGCCCCCTGGGTCCTGCATACCCAGCAGCCGTGGGCAGCAGGGACAGGGGGGGATCCTGCCCCTCTGCTCCCAGGGCTCTGGGGAGACCTCCCCTGCAGGGCTGGGGCCAGTTCGGGAGTCCTCAGCCCAGGAGAGACAGGGAGCTGGTGGAGCGGCGCCAGAGGAGATGGTTTGAAACTAAAAGAGGGAGATACAGACTGGAGAGGAGGAAGAAATGTTTACACTGAGAGTGGTGAGACTCTGGAAGAGGTTTCTCAGAGAGGTGGTCGCTTCCCCATCCCTGGCCCCATCCCAGGGGAGGTTGGCTGGGGCTCTGAGCAACCTGCTCTAGTTGCAGACGTCCCTGCTCCCTGCAGGGGGGTGGGACTGGATGGCCTTGAAAGGTCCCTTCCAACCCAAACCTGTATGTGATTACATTACAGCAGACGACACCCAGAGGGCTGGGGCAGCACCTCTGTACTCAGCTGCTGCAACACACAGAGCTGGGGGAAGAGCCTCAGCTCAGTTTGACTCGCCAGTCACAGGGAGACCAGCAAGGCAGGAGACCGAGCACTTCACAGGCCGTAGAAACCACTGGTTTCACGCAGCTCCGTATGCAAAAGGGCGTATTCTGATCCTGCCTGTTGGGCAGACTTTTCAGCCTTAAATACAGGGTGACTTCCAGCAACAGTGTGTTTTATCACTCTTCTCACCAAGCTGGGAGCACTTCCAATTCATCGGGGTAATGAGCAGTTAATTGTGTAGGGAAGGTTTGTCACAGCTCCGCGGCGGCTGTGGGAGGAAAGAGCATTTAGACAGTGGAAAGATTCACTAGGTAACCAGGCTTTCTTCATTTAGCCCTTTGTCACATCCTAAATTCTGTGGAATTATCTTGCTGCTTACCCAGTTGGCCCTTTTTTACAGCTGTTCACAGTGACAATTACTGCACAGTACTGCACATTAACTTTTTTTTTTTTTCATAAATGTTAATGAGATAGTATAGTTATTTTATTAACAGGGAAGACACAGAAAGGCGGGTTTTATTTGACCAGCGGAAAATTGGCCTTTAGAAAGAAAACGCCACGTATTTTCTTTGTTCCTGCGAGGTACTGTGGGCATTCAAAGCAAGATGAAGCAACAGAATGTTGAGGGGAGGGTAGACATAAAATATGCATATGTATAAATATACATATATACCTATATTTCATAGAATCACAGAATGGTTTGGGTTGGAAGGGACCTTTAAAGACCATCTGGTCCACCCTCCGCCCTGCAGGGCGCAGGGACATCTGCAACTAGAGCGGGTTGTTCAGTCCACCCTGACCTTGAGCGCTCGCAGGGACGGGGCACAGACTTTACCAATATTTTATATAAATGTATGTGCTGGTAAACGCCATTCCTGCCCGGTTTGCAAGGCTGTCTCATTCTGATCCCCTCCCAGGAAACCGACGGGTACTCCGGCTCGGACATAAAACTCGTGTGCAAGGAAGCCGCCATGAGACCAGTGAGGAAAATTTTCGATGCTCTTGAAAATCACCAGCCAGGTACAGCAGCTCTGAGCAGAGAATTCCCGTCTGGGAAATGCTGATCTGCTGCTGTTAACTCCAGAAAATGGTAACGGTAACTCCAGCAGGTGGAGCTCTGTTATCTGCTTGGGAAAGTTTTAAACTCTGCGTTTCTAAAACACCCACCTAAGCTAAGGGTTCTGAAAATCAGGCTTTGTTTTAAAGCTGTCAGTATCTGTGCTCTGTGCACAAATTTTAATTTATCTCACTAGGCTTATTCTTTTGGTTTTGTATCTTAAGTGTCACATTAGGCAAGATACACAAGAATGTATTTTTGGTAATGGTAACAACAGGATTTAATCATTGCTTTCCTCTCCAGGTAGCAGTAACTTACCCGTGATCCGCTTGGACACGATCACAACAGCAGATTTCCTGGATGTGATCACCCACACCAAGCCATCAGCAAAGAACCTAAGCCAGAAGTACACAGCTTGGCAGAGAGAATTTGAGTCGGTTTGAGAGAAAAAAAAAACAACAAAAAAACAAGAACAAAAAAATGAAAACTCCCAAGATTTTTGCTATGCAAAATGGCATCGCCTTGCTTCCAAGGGATCGAAAGGTGACAGGGAAGGAAGTGCTGATGTTTCCAGGGAAGAGAATGCAGGGAGATATATCCGGGAGAAATTTTCACTTTCAAAATATAAGGAGTGTTGTTTGGGGTTTTTTTTTATTAGCCATTTTCAATAATCATTCGAAAAAATGTTTCTCATGGAAATAATGTGATGGCTGTTGCTATGTAATGAAGAGTCCAGCCTTGATTTTGCGTATGATGACTCAGAGAGCGTTTGATTGTCCGTCTTTCTTCATGACAGTTGTTTGCAGGTTTGGGGAAGAAGAAAGCTTAACAACAGTTAGATAATGAGGGTAATTCTCCCTTTTTGAGACCTCTGGAGCAGCACCAGCAGCAGAGCTTTGCCAGCAGAGACCTGCACCCTTTCTAATGAAAAACCTAGGTCACTGCTCCTGAATCAAATCCGGGCCCTTGACAGTGCCTTGTAAATATCATGGTTTTCAGCTGAGATCAGAGCCTTGATGTGCCAAATGTGTTGCTTTACACATGGTTTGGGGTAATTCCACCGTGAAAAAGCCAAGGAATTGTTCGGAGACATTGTAAAAAATCAGCAGATTTAGGCTAATCTAACCAGAAACTGGATTAGGGGTTGCCTGGGAGCAGAGTCCAACCCCCCCTTGGCTCCAACCTCCTGAATGTCAGGGAGTTGTGGAGAGCCAGAAGGTCTCCCCTGAGCCTCCTTTGCTCCAGGCTCAACAAGCCCAGCTCCCTCAGCCGCTCCTCCCCACGCTCCTGCCTCCAGACTCTTCCCCAGCTCCGTTGCCCTTCTCTGGCCACGCTCCAGCCCCTCCAGCTTCTTCTGGGAGGGAGGGTCCCAAAACTGACCCCAGGATTCCAGGGGTGGCCTCCCCAGTGCCCAGTCCAGGGGGACAATCCCTGCCCTGGCCCTGCTGCCCCCTCAGTGCTGACCCAGCCAGGATGCTGGTGGCTTCTTGGCCACCTGGGCGTACACTGCATCATCTTCAGCTGCCTGTTGAGCAATCCCCCCAGGGCATTTCCCACTGGGCATTTTCCAGCCACTCCTCCTCCAGCCTGGCGAGTTGCAGGGGTTTGTTGTGACCCAAGGACAAGACCCAACTCTTGGCCTTGTTGAACCTCATCCCACTGGCCTCGTCTCATCAATCCAGCCTGGCTAGATTCCTCTGTAGAGCTTCCAACCCTTCAGCAGATCAACGCTCCCAACTAACCTGGTGTCATCTGCAACTTACTGATTGTGCCCCAATCGTCCAGACCACTGATAAAAGATATTAAAGAGAACAGGCCCCAGCACTGAGCCCTGGGGACACCACTTGTGACCAGCTGCCAAATGCAGTTCAGTCCCTTCTCCACCACTCTCTGGGCCTGGCCCTCCAGGCAGGTTTTTATCCAGCACAGTGTAGCCCACCCAGGCCACAAGCAGCCAGTTTCCCCAGATCTCTCACCCCTCGAACCCCTCTGGGCCCAAGACCTCCCTGACGCACTCCAAGTAGAAACCAACACAGGTTCAGAATTACTGGTGTGACCACGAGAGGTGTGAATTTATTCAGCTACAGTTTATGAGGACACAAAAACAGCATCTAAAGAAGGCTTTTGTTCCCCGCTGGGCAGGTTACTGGTTTCTTGTGTTTCCTCTGCCGAGTCTACTCCATCCACACGTTCTGTCTGGGACACAGGTGACATCTGCACGGAGGTGACCACCCACCAGTGAGGCTGCAGACAGGCACTCTCATGCCTGTCTCATCACGATGGTTTTTTCCTTAACAAGACCGAGCGTGGCTCATTAACAGAAAACCATGTTTTCAACAGGGTTAATCCTCCAGTAACGCATAATTACAATCTAATAATTCAACACTCATGAGCACTGTAAAACAACTGTAAAGGACTTGGATTATTACAGTTTACAAATGGACCAGAAAAAAACTATTTACCATCGTTACAAAGTCGGTTCCTGTTGGGAGATTTGGCGCGTCGGGGAAGCGCTGCGTACGGCAGAACTAAATTTCATTTTACAGCTCTGCTAACCAACTGTGTAAAAAACAATCTGTCCCCATGGCCTGTGAAGGATTTTTTTTTCCCATAACATTAAGAAGAAACGAGAAAAAAAAACAAAACAAAAAAGTAGTGAAATTTTTGCAACTGTAGCATTAATAGGACCCTGCTGAAGTCATAATTTCAAAAATTCACAGTCTCTAAGGCATTTAATACCAGATTTTTGTTTCTGTACCATTCTTTTTCATAAGAGCATCTAATTAAAACATCTGTAAAATGCTGACAGTTTTATGTAAAATTTGAAAAACAAACCCAGGATCTGTCCCAATGGGAGGAAAGATACCAACAGTAGTTATTATTAAACAATGGTGATATTTTAATTTAAAAGTCACTTCTAAATGTGCATAATCCCTACCTTTAAATTAAAGCAGCGCAGAGTCACACTCGGTGAAATCACTACAGGATCTGTTTGTCTTTGAGGTTTATTTACTTGGGTATTTCCAGTGGTTTTTTTTTGCCATTTCGTTTATTCAGCAGCAGAAGATGACGCTTCCCAGGCAGGGCTTTCCAACAGTTATTTCTGGAAAACTGAAAATAACCATCCCTCTTTGCCACGCTCCCTGTGTCACTCCAGAAAGCAGCTGTGTTGGTGGCACCTCCTGGGGATCCGCGGTTCACCGCCACTTCGCGTCTGGGGCGGAAGGAGATCACGAGGTTGGTGATGCACTTGATCCCGTGACCTTAATTTTCGAAGCAAGACTAAAGGAAATGCTGTGACACCGGCGTTTCTTCCAACTAAGTATTCCCTTTCTCAGAGCAGGTGTTCTAGGATGTGTTCCACCGCCTCGGGGAAATTCTCACAGGTTAAGTAAGGAGCCGGATTGATTTTGTCTTCATCTGCAGGTCGGTATTTACCTGTAACAGATTAACAAAATGATGCATTTACCAAGCTCCTTCAAGTATCCTTTTTTTCCCCCTCAAAACTACCACCTCCTCGGATCAGTAACAACCCGACGTGGTAGGAGGATTTCCCACCGTGAGGTTCTCCTTCAACAAACACCTTGCAAGTCTTCCCTAAACAAACACTGGGCCTTACTGAACTGGGCCTTCCTGAACTGGGCCTTCCTGAGGCAACTCTGGCTCAAAATCGGCGTTTTTGCAGCGGTTCGTCTCTACTGCACCGGCACTATTTACTCACTGACTATTCAGATATTCGTGGTGTAGGACCACAGAATCCCAGCGTGATGGGGGTTGGAAGGGAGCTCTGGAGCTCCTCTGGTGCCACCCCCCTGCTCCAGCAGGGGCACCCAGAGCAGCACAGGGTCCAGGTGCCTTTGGAATCTCTCCGGAGAAGGAGATTCCACAACCTCCCTGAGCAGCCTGTGCCAGGCTCCAACACCCTCCCACCAAAGAACTTGCTCCTCCTGCTCCCAGGGAACCTCCTGGGTTGCAGTTGGTGCCCGGTGCCCCTTGTCCTGCCGCTGGGCACCGCTGAGCAGAGTCTGGCCCCAGCCTCTCGCCCTTTAGCTCTTGCTCAGCTCCCCTCTGGGGCTGCTCTTCTGCAGCTGAACAGCCCCAGGGCTCTCAGCCTTTCCTGGCCACACAGATGCTCCAGGACCCTCAGCAGCTTTGTAGACTTCCTGCAGGTTCTTGAAACAACAATGTTATCATCTTCCCTCCTGATTTTATGAAGAGTACAGTTTCTTGCCTTTCACTTTCAACATAACGGACTGTGTGGCACGAGCAGCTGCCACCTCAGAAAGGTCTCACCCAGTCCACGGTACCCTCAATGACATTGATAATACCTGTTAGTCTCCTAAACTCCTACTTTTGTCTGAAGCAAAATTACTTGTATAATTACCAGTGTAATTACTAAAGAATGTCACTAGAACCCCTGAATGACCACAGGCTACGTTGCTATGACTGATTTTGGCAATCTAAGATGTCACAGTAGTGGCTCTCTCTGTTCTTTGATTAGCGATTGGGATTTTAGAGTCATTAGAGCAAAAAAAATTCACACCGACAAGATGAGCCACCCCCACCTGTCAGTTCAAGGTCTGTTGATGCACCATTACATACAATGGCCTGTCCTGATTAATCACTATCTACTGCTTGAGGGGCTGCCACCCTGCAGCTGAGGAAACCTATCTGCTGAATTCACCCCAAAAATGCGCAGGGTGGTGGATTCAGGGTCTCCCAGCAGCCCTGTGGTGTAACAAACCACAGGAATGGTGGGGCTCTGCAAAGCACCAGGGCTTGGAGCTTAGCTCGCTTTGGGCACAGGGGCTGCCAGGACCCACGCCCTGCTGACAGGACGAGAGGAAATGACCTCAAGTTGCCCCAGGGGAGGTTTAGGTTGGACAGGAGGAGAAATGTCTTCCTGGAAAGGATTGTGAAGAGCTGTCCCAGGCTGCCCAGGGCAGGGCTGGAGTCCCCAGGATCCCTAGAGGGGTTTCCAAGGCGTGGAGCTGTGATGCTGAGGGACAGGGGTTAGTGGTGCCCTGGCAGTGTTAGGGCAATGCCTGGACTTGATGATCATAAGACCTTTAAGATCATCTTTCAATCAAAACGATTCTATGATCCTGTGACCCAGGGACAGGTCACTGAGCGCACCACCATCTCCCGAAACGACCAATCCATCAAGTACTTACCAGTCCTTACCAAAATCCCACGCATGCCGGCATTCTGGGCACCACCAACATCATCCCGGCAGTCCTGGGACAGAAAAGGAGATCAGCTGGTTAGTAGTCACGGATATGATTGTTAACAAGATTTGTTGTAACATTCTTGACACTAAGGGGCTGGAGCGTGGCCAGACAAGGGCAACGGAGCTGGGGAAGGGTGTGGAGCAGAAGTGTGGTGAGGAGCGGCTGAGGGAGCTGGGCTTGTTGAGCCTGGAGCAAAGGAGGCTCAGGGGAGACCTTCTGGCTCTCCACAACTCCCTGACATTCAGGAGCTTGGAGCCAGGGTGGGGTGGGGCTCTGCTCCCAAGGAACAAGCGACAGGACAAGAGGAACCAGCCTCAAGTTGCACCAGGGGAGGTTTAGGTTGGACATGGGGAGAAATGTCTTCCCTAAAAGGACTGTCCAGGCCTGTCCCAGGCTGCCCAGGGCAGGAGTGGAGTCCCCATGATCCCTTGAGGGATTTAAAAGCCCTGGAGCTGTGGTGCTGATGGACATGGTTTAGTAGTGCCCTGGCAGGGACAGGTTAATGGTTGGACTTGATGATCTTAAAGGTCTCTTCCAACCAATATGATTCTCTGCACATCCCTAAGCAGGCACTAAAAAGCACCTGTACAGAGTCACATCTTTTAGCTGTCTCTTAGACAGACTGTCAACGGGAATGATTTTCTACGTCCTTTTTGCCTAATCAAGCAGTAACTGCAGTGAGAGAAGTAACCCTGTGGACTACTCCTTAAATACTGCAAGTTTTGATGGCTCAGTCTCCAACCCTCCTTTAAACCCATCGCTTCCAGCCAGCCCAGCCCATGGCGCCGTGGAGACGAGCACCACGCTAACAGGCAGGTGACAAGGTCTGCGTCCCCCACGTACGTCACCGATCATGACGGCCTCCTCTGGGGCGCAGTCAGTCCCCCGCAAAGCTTCGAGGAAGAAGGTTTTCTCTGGCTTCCCCACCACTGTCGCCTTGGTGTCCGTTGCGTATTCCAGACCGGATACGAAAGGTCCAGGGCCCAGGGCCAAGCCACCTTTCTTCTTGAAATACCTGGCTTTATGTATGGCTATAAGAGGGGCACCGTCCAAAATTAACCTAGAGAATGAATGAGGAAGAAAGAACAAAAATGACGCTGAAACCCCCTAAAATGACGCTGAAACCCTCTAACATTTACAGCCGATGTCCTCAACCGGCTTTTGTTTAAATTGATGACAAAATTCCCACTGACTTTCATCAAATCCCAAATTATAATGCAGCTAGCGTTCATTTGGAGAGTTAAGTTCCTTCCTTTCTTCTCCCCTGAAGCAGCCTATAAAATGATCCCCCCAAATAAAGAATTGATTATCTTGAGGATTTTAACAGGTAGCTATTTTTAAACCCTGTCTCTATCTCTCGTGCAATTAGGTCCACTCCTCTAAGGTTTTCACTAAGGCAAGCAGCCAAACGTCAGAACCCACATGATTTCCCCATGAAAATGGTTTAAAATACATTAACCACAGGCAGCAGCTGCAGGCAGCAGTTTGATGGCCACAGCCTTCATCTCCTTGCCTGGGCTGAGAACACAGCGGTGCTCTCAGGAGATCTGCAGCCCAGCAGTTGTTTGGCCTGATGGTGTCACCTGCAACGGCTTGGTGGCAACGTGTTTCCAGCAGAGATGGGAGTTCAGGTGAGTCCCAGGTAGAAGATCAATCATTTTACCTTAATTTATGTTTTAAACATTAGAGGAATTAGAATAACCAGTTACATAAAAAAAAACACACAAAGGCACTAGGTGCGTTCATGTCCCACTGAATTCCCCAGTGGACAGCCCTACTACTGAACCTTTGAGGAACAAAACTGGATTCGAGCTCCTTGCTACTGGCAAAGAAAAACCCCAAGTGGAAGACAGTTCAAGGTGAAGTTTGGCCAGGGCTCTGAGCAACCTGCTTTAGTTGCAGATGTCCCTGCTCCCTGCAGGGGGGCGTGGACGAGATGAGTTTGAAAGGTCCCTTCCCACCCAAACCAGTCTGATTTTATGATTCTGATAGTTTAAAGCAACAAGTTAGCAGATTCCTAACACTTCTGAGTATAATAAAAGGGTCATAGTGCATAGTCTGGTGGAGTTACAGGAGGCTCTTGGCTGAACACGGCACCTGGGAGCCTTGTTAGCGCACGCTGTGCCTGAAGAGTGGGCCTGTGGCAGCAAAGTGATGAAAGGGAGTTTGAGACGACTTCCTTCCTTCCTCATTTTCAGCTCTTCCACTCCTGTTACCTGCCGGGTAGTTCTTTCCGGCAGCCACATGTCCTGCAGCCAAGGGAAGCCTGTGTAGCTGCAGTGCTGGAGGAATCCCCCGGCTATGAGCAAGCAGAGCAACATCACTGCCATCCTCCCCTTCCCCAACCCCTGTTTCAGAGCAACAGAAGCCCTCCAGACAGCATATGTAAAAAGCCAAACGCCTCCTGTTCCATCTCATAGCACCTTCCTCAGGTGCTGAAGCAAAGCCAGTCGTTATCACAACAGGCAGGAATGTAACTGGCACAGCTCGGGAATAGAGGAGAAATACCGGCCGTTATCTTCAGGGCAGAAAGGAGAATTTCTTTTCCCGTTAACACCGCCTGATTTAAAAAAAAAAAAATCAAAGCCTTCAAGAAAACAAACAAAACCAAGCTTTGCCCCTTCCCTGCCTTTCTGCAGCTCAGTTGTGTCTCTGCTGAACGAGGCTGGCTAAGCTGAGTGGAGGACATCTGCTCCTCCTCACATGCTTGCAGAGCAGCCTGGGTGCTCCAAGCAGTACGTAAACGACAGTATTTCATTTCACTTAATTATCAGAAAGCACTCCTACTGAACCGATGCGCTCCAAAGCAAGCTCAACAAGAAGAGATCCGGTGTGTGCGTGCCTCTCTGTGAGCAGCCAGGTCTGTTCACGATGCGGGGATGTCTCTAGCATAAAGGAAAATTTAATCTGACAGCAGCCCCGCAACCACCTACATCCAGCAGTTTGCAGGAAATTATCTCACCTGAGAGAATCCTTCTAAACGCGGCATCAAAATCCCACGTACACAAAAAGAGAGATTTCGTCTCAGTCGTTTCGAAGGGTGCCTAGAGAATGGCCTCGCATCATGCATCTCGTTTTGGGACTCGTATTGCGTTAGATTATCCTAACCTAATGTTGGATAGGAATCCAGTAGAAGCCTACCAGGTAATTAGTCAGCCCGGGCTCTTCACAGTCAGTGGAGAGGAAAAAAAAGCACTTCTAGGGCACAGCTGAACTGTCCTATTTTAAGCACTACTAGGGGAAAAACGAACAATGCCTTCCACGCACCATCCGTCTCCCTCAGAAGCCCAGGTCACCAGCTCAGATAGAGGCACCAGGATTGCAGATATCTGCATTTAATGAGATTCACCTTAAAGTTTTGCTGTGAGCAGTGCAAATCCCAAGTGACTTCGCTATCGGAGCAGTAAAGGACACGGAACACGGACACGACGGAAGGCTCAAGAAGAAGACAGTGCGGTCAGCTGTCGGTATTTCTGTCAGACCAAACAAAACTGACACGATCAGAATGGCTTACGGCCAACAGAGGACTCGGGGAGAAACCCAGAACAAGTCAGTGAGGCCCATCCTGGCGCCTCTGCCCAGGAAAACACCAGGCAGAGCCAGGACAGATTCACAGAGGATGCAACCTTCCTCCTGTCAGACAAGTCAGCTGAGCCACTGGGAATGTGTCTGCACGAGGCAAGGTCAGCTGAAGGACCCAGCCTCACTCAGTACATTCCATGCTACCCCAGGAATACATCTATTCTTGGGCAGCAAGGCCATTTCACGCCCACTGCCCTCTGCAGGGGACTGGATTTGGTCTTCGGCGCCCTCCTTCCACCACCGGAACTAGTGTCCCATTTTGTGTTTAACACAAAAAGCCCAACTCCAGCCTGGAACAACCTCACTCACCTCCACAGGGCTGGTTCCACAGGCTTTCCTGTGTGTACCGGCCTGGAGACCTCAGGGACTCCAAACGGGATGATTGGTTTCTTGTCTGAATGTCCCAGTCTCCAGCCCAAGGCAGCTAATGACTACTGCTCAACAGCTAATATATTCAGGGCAGAAATATCAATAAATAAAATGATGTAAGCCCTGGAATACACGATGAGTTAAGCTCACACAGTTGTGAAACTGCAGTCCACTCATGAGCGTGCTGTACAGCACTGAAATCAATGCCCTTGGCAGCACACCCTAACGAGGCAGAGAGTCAGTTTGGGTCAATACAGGTTCTTACGACATAGAACTGGCAGGCAGATAAGGCCAGCATTGGCCTGCTGCTCCCAGGAGCTTCCATAAGATACCGGCGAGCAGAAATTCACAATCCCTCTTCAGATTTAGTGGTTATAAAGACAGATTAAGGTGCTTGAGATCAGCTTTTCTTGAAATTCCAAAGTGAAAAAATGTGTGCTAGCCATCACTCCAAGAGTGGAGAGGACGCATCGCACGTCCTGTAGCAGAGCAGGGAGTTATCCAGGACGTCAGGAGATGTCCTCTAGCTCTGAGATAGCACTGAGGTTCGTTACCAGCTGCTTGCTGAGATTTGCAGTCCTGCAGCTGGGTGTTCCTCCTTCGTTGTAAGGCCAGGCTGACCTTTCTCTGGGCATTTCCCAACAGACAAAGGGCTAAACTCGGCAACAGGCTCAGGTTCAAGTCTTTGAAGCTGAGGATCTTTTGTAAGTTAAAATCAAGAGCACTGTGCTGAGCTAGAGCTAGAGGGAAGGACGCGCTTGGTGCACACTACTGTGTCCTCGCTCACGTGCAGGCACACGTAAGTTTTATCTCATTTACACCCCTTAATCAACACACAAAACAAAGAGCTTCAGAAATAAGACAGAATAGATCAGGTCCATAGCTCATCTCGCCCAGCATGTTGCTCTGTCCACTCTTGAATACAAGAAGCTTCAGAAGAACACCTAGAAATCCTGCTCTAGGTAGCTAAGGAATAACCTGCCACAAGTACTGGACGGCCTTCCCTACAGTATTTCAGCTCCAAAAGCTGAGGTCTGAACACAGAAGGCATCCCACAAATACCACACTGCATCCTTGGTTCTGTGCACTTCATCTTGAAGCACTGCCAACATTATCACCTCAGGTGCACGAAGAAAAGTGCGTCCAGAAAGCTGAGGGAGGTTCTCATCCTCCTCTACCCTGCCCTAGTGAGGCCACATCTGGAGGGCTGTGTCCCATTCTGGGCTCCCCAGTTCAAGAGGGACAGGGAAATACTGGAGGGAGTCCAGTGGAGGCTACGAGGATGATGAAGGAACAGGAACATCCTTCTCATGAGGAATGGCTGAGAGAACTGGAGCTGTTTAGTCTGGAGAAGAGAAGGCTGAGAGGGGATCTGATCAATGTTAGCAAATCTCTGAAGTATGGGTGTCACGCAGAAGAGGCCAGGCTCTTTTCTGTGGTGCCCTGGGACAGAACAAGGGGCAATGGGCACAAACGGGAACCCAGAAAGTTCCACTTCAACATGAGGAAAAACTTCTTTCCTGTGAGGGTGACGGAGCCTGGCCCAGGCTGCCCAGAGAGGTGGTGGAGTCTCCTTCTCTGGAGACTTTCCAAACCCCCCTGGATCTGTTCCTGTGTGACCTGCCCTGGGTGATCCTGCTCTGGCAGGGGGGTTGGACTCGATGATTCCCAGAGGTCCCTTCCAACCCCTACCATTCTGTGATTCTATGAATGACAACTGTCACTGTACTTCTACAGTTTACAGACTGAAAGCTACAGGGCCAGACACTTCCTGAAGTTCACGGTTCAGATCCTAAACCCACCGAGGTTAGTGGCTCTCTCTCAGACAAGGAAGGAAGAAGACACCACAAGCACGCTGCGTAAGGGTGATACCACTTACAACCCCCTTCTGCCCACAAGAGAAGGATTTCCACGTACGTGCAGAGGCAGAGAGGCCAGCACCAGGCAGCCACCACGCTGAAACCCCACGAGAAGGGGCTGACTTACCGAAACGCCCTGTTCATCATCTCATAGTGAAAGTGCTCAGGAGCCAGTCCTACCACCACCGCGTTGGGGTCATCAGTGGCTATCCCTGGAAAAATCAAAACACGGCTTTGAGCAAAGAGAATTTTATCCATACTCGGCAGCACACGGTCAACAAGTGCAATTAAATCGCCTCACGGCGAAAAAACGAGCATTTTCTGACACAGACACATCAGAGAGTTTTAAGTCTTTCAGAAATGAGGAGAGCACCCATAGAAAAAGTGTTGATCTATCCAGACTCTGACATCTTTCACAATGAACACCACTCTGCAGCTGGATAGTCTTAACAGTGACGTGAGCAGCGATTCTCTCGCTGCGTCCCCAGAAACCCAGCAGACCACACAAATCACTTTTTTAACTGAATGACTTTCTGTTACCTGAGAATCTCTTTTTCTGTGTATTTATCTACTTTGTAGGACAGTAAAGCAGGAAGATTAGCCAATTCCACCCTGTTTTTCTATTCCCTCAAGTCACAGAGAATTCCACTTAGGGTATAAAGCCTGACTGTCACTCTACTTATCCATCTGGTTATGATGGCAAAGGTGGTACTGCAGCGTGACCTACAAGTTGTAACACTAGATTAGCTCGGGTTCTTCTGGAAGGTCTTTTCTTTTTTAATGTGGATTAGTCCCCTCGAGAACAGCTTGCACCTCCTTTGTCCTGCACTGCTCTGGATTGTTTTTACATGGCACCTCAGAACAGAACCAGCAAGGGAAGCAGAGCAGCATCTACAGGAGAATCGGGAGTACCAGAGAGTTTTATTTATGACAAAATTGGTTTTTATTTTAAGTTACCAGCTGCATCCTGCCCTTGGTGGGTTTTTTTGTTCTGCTTTCCCACAATATATCCTCTGTATCTTTACGGGACAATGAGAGCTCCTGGGTCTCCAGAGAGCGTCATCACAGCCTACTGGCTGATGTCTCGTGCCACATGTCCCTCAGTGAGCAAAGCCTCCAGCTAGAGATGCCGTGTGGGTTCGTGACACCACCCAAAAGCATCTGGGGCCCTTCAACCAAGAACGGATGATGGTCATACAACTGCGACCAACTTCAGAGAGATTAGCCAAGAGCAGCTCAATAGCAGCCATTCATGAGAATTTAAAACATCCTCCATTGTACTTAAGTGTTTCAAGAGCAGCACTGAACGTGAGCCAAAAGAAACGAACCAATCCGTTCCAGACCCAAGCAACACAGACCATGCTACCAGTGTACTCCGCTGATAACTCTGTCTTTGCCATCTTTTACAAAATCAGCTACTGTAAAACTCGCCGAAAGATCCCAAATACGTGGAGATTAAATTGATTTAAATCTATTCAGTTAAATAAATGGCTGCTGTCTCTGACCCAAGAAAGCCTTACTGAGAATGGAAAAACAGAACATTGCTGGGGGTGAACTTCTCTGGATATGATGTTAGACCGAGCAGATTAACAGGTTTCATTGCTCTCAGAGCCCACAGAGGCTTTCCTCCTGAACACAACTTTCTGAAAATTACTGACTTAGACCTTAGACTATGCCACTAAAATTTAACAGCATATGTCTATCTCTTTGCCAGATCAGAACCGACTTGAGTTACACAGCCCCGAGCTGCGCCAGGGGAGGTTTAGGCTGGATGTTTGGAAAAATGTCTTCCTTGAAAGGGTTGTGAAGGGCTGTCCCAGGCTGCTCACGGCAGGGCTGGAGTCCCCATCCCTGGAAGGGTTTCCAAGCCATGGAGATGTGGTGCTGAGGGACAGAGGTTAGAGGTGTCCTGTCCGGGTTAACAGTTGGACTTGATCTAAAAGATCTCTTCCAATCTAAACAATTCTATGATCCTATGACTTCGGTTCATAAGGCAAAGGGCAGGGAGCAGTGGAAACCCATTCACATTTTTGCTGCCTTGACTTTAAATGAAAGGCTGAATATACAACACACAGTTTTCAACTCTGAGTACATTAAAAACATGTGTATCTACACTACTCTTGAAACAACAACGGGGTTAAGCCAAGGACTAACTGTCCTAGATTCAGGCACCCGCCAGACATGTCCAAGCTCGAATAAATCATCTTCTAGTCCCCTTATCAGTGAGTGAGGGAAATGGGAATATCTGAAAGCAAAGTAAGTTTTAACCAGGTCTTTAATTTAGAACGACGCAAGAACGTTTATGGCTCTGGAGCATTCCACCTTTCAGGCTTCATCATGGCGAGTATATATATAGAGGATTGTCATTCTACAGAACAGACAGCACGTTTTCTTAGTTGTTCAGTCACTTCCCCTTGTGCTGTTTTCTGACCACCTCACCTGTGAAATCAGGCAGGGCCTTATCGTCCACCAGGAGGAGAGGCCGCACCTGCTGTTGCTCCAGAAGGTTTCTGGCTGCGGTCAGAGACGTGAAGATCTCATTTTCTGCAATGTCAAATCCCAGCTTCGTCAGCCTGTCCAGGAGGTCTCTCTTGCACTCCTTCGTTGTGTTCGTCACGAATCGAATGGTGAGAGGAGCGCCGCGCAGCCTGATGGATGAAGAGCACAGGGAAATTGGCCACAGCATCCCATCTACCTCACTTTGGGACTGAAAAATGGACTGTTTGTCTAAAGGCTGCAGATGAAAAGACTGTGTACATCCCAGAGTCCTGCTGCCACACAAGAACCAGGAGTTCTGTCAACCTACGGGGGCTGGAGAGTAATGTGAAATAGACAGCAAGAATTAGAGCTACCAGAACACGACCAAGACTCCCCTGCTTTGCTTCTAGCAGGGAAAGTCGGGAAGAAAACGGTGACTCCAAACTCCATCTTCACAGCAGTAACAAACACATCTGTGATCAACAGTAGTGAGTTTGAAAAGCCTTTTAATTCAGACTAGGCGAGAAATAAACCAGCCCTGTGTTCTAGATCAACAACATCCTGAACCAAAATAAATGCACCAAAGAACCTTGTTGCTAAATTAATGTATGGAACTCCACGTTCTGGGTGAATTTCGCAGTAGCTGTGGCTCATCCGGAGGTGCAGGATGCTCTAGGAGCCCGTGTTACCTGTGTGGTGATTCCATGTCAGCTTTTGCAGCCATTTCTCCCACCACTGAGGAACTCCAGCATCACATAAAACCACATTATTGCCCTTCACTGACAATACGTGCCACCAAACGATCAACTCATTTTAAGTGACAATTTCAATGGCTTTCCCTTTAATTATTCCCCTACTATCACTTTCTCTGTTTGTTGCTATAGAAACAAACACTGGCATCACCACTGCTTGGAGAACATCAGAATAAAGTTGGTCAATGTTGGAGACTGGCTCGCATCTGCCACTTCCTTCTCTTGCCTGGTCTGCTGCCCAGAAAGACCTTCTTAAGTATGAACTGGTAAAAAAATCTCCTGGTTGCTAATTAATTTATTTTTTTTTCTCCTATCAACCTCAACTCTGAGAAGTAACCCTAAAAACTGAGCTTATCCCTCGTTTCCTAAGCAAGCTGCATGCCAATCACTTCAGCTTCTCTTTAGGAAGGACGATGACGTGGATTAGCAGAAAAGAGAATGAGAAAGTATTTTTTTCAAACCTCTGAGCTAAAAGACCTGGCTATTCTTTGCAGTGGAACGATGACACCTGCTTTCTGTACCGGTGACAGCAGGCTGAAGCTGACAAACAGCACCAGGCACTCTCTGTACTTTGTCCCTTCACTAACCCTCTCCCTTGCCAAAATGAACATGGCTCAGCAGGAGTTAAGCAGAAGCCAAAAGACAACCAGCAACTTTATAAACCAGTTTGTTTTCTGATTTATAGAAGCCATTTCTTCTGTCCAGTCAACTGCTTGGAGGTGAGCAGGAGACAGAAAGAGATACTGAGCTCTTCTCAACAGTATCATCACTTTTACATATATATATATATATATATACACATATACATATATGACTCTCACCTGGCACAAGTTCTCCCTGCAGCATGAAACACTAGGCAGACAAGGTCTGATGAATGAATGGGTAACAAATGAGTACCCAATGCTTTAGCAGTTTTTACTTCCTTGGAATTTTACATCCTTAGGAGATAATTATTTCCACTGAATTATTTGTGAGAAGAAATTCAGAGCTTCCTAAAGCCTCCAAGAGCTTTTCCTCTCAGCAACAGTCTAGCTTTACGAAAATATAAGCAGCCAATACAGTAAAAAAATCACATCCTTAATTCACCCTTATTCCCCTCTCCTGATTATTTTGTACTGTCCCAGCACCTTAAGGTGTCCTCCCTCACTCACCATGAAAGCACATATCAATTTGTTGTTTTCTTCACCCATTGCAAGATGCCTTCTCCAGGAAGAGTGTCATAACACAGTACAAAGATCCCTGGGGTTCCATATCCTCTTTTGCCACTGATTCAGATTAATTCTGGCCAGATTAATTCATTTTACTATGCCTCAGTTTCTTTAGAGCCCTTTCACCAGAAAAAAAAAAAAAAAAAAAAAANCACCAAAAAAAAAAAAAAAAAAAAAAAGAGGTACTTAACTGTCCTTCTTATTAACATGTTGAAATTCCTACAAATGATGGGCTGTGTAATCAAATGTTTCTCAAACTAAAAAAAACCCAAGTTTTTTTACCTAGTGAAAGAACTTTAAAAATAATAAAGCCAAGCCTTGGCTGAAAGCCCAAATGAAATGGGAACTCTGCAAAAGATGCCTCGCTCACTAGGCCAAGCCATTCTCCCTGTCATTCCACTTTAGCTCACCACAGACCTAAGGGCTCAGACATACAACAGGGTTCTCGTAGCTAAACAAGGCGCCGAGGAACCAAAGTGACTTTGGGGTAATTCAGGTTAACTTAACTACTTTCCACTCTGGTTGATGTGAATTAGCTGAATTCGTGTTATGAATTAGCTGAAATATTCTGAACGTGAAGTCTTTTTCTATCTAGAAAATATCTACAGAGTAACTTAGGAAAGATGTGCGGGCTTCGGTGACGCACGACAACTTTTCATTATCTAGGCCTCCTGCTGAGTTCTCTCAGGTATAAATAAAGCAGAATTTGGCTGCCTAGTTGGCAAAAGAAGCCAGAAGCTTCAGGCCCGTTTACTTAAAGCAGCATCTTTGTGCAAACAGCTCTGACAGAACCTATCGGAGGAAACAGAAAAAAAAAAAAAAAAAGGTGGCTTGCCTTTTAAGAGCTTCCTGCGCGCCTGGCACAGCTGAGTCTTCGACGTGAAGCGTGCCGTTGAGATCCACCAAGACGGCTTTCAGCGCACGCCGAGCTGCCATCCTTCCTTCCCCAGGGAAAAGGCAAATAAATGAAACAACAGAAAACCGGTTAGCAGACAATGGATAATAAAAATCAGGAACTCAGTTAAGCGCCTCATTTGTGCCGAGCCCGGTATTACTCAGAACATTACTCGCAGTATTAAATGGGCCCCTTTAGACAGAGAAATAAAAGGCGGTGTTTAAAAAAAATACATAATTGATGGGGTGGTGTTTTCCCAAAGACTCTATATATGGAAATCAGGTGCTATTTGTTTTTTAAGTGCCTTTATTTGCGCGCGTCAAAAAATTCTCTGAACAACTAAGGGCGTTGGGATGAGGATCATTAGGTCTGGTATGGCTGGTTCAAGGCCTCAGCGAGCGCATCTTGGCAAGTCCCACAGACACCAACCGCCCCGTTCAGGTAAAAATAAAAATACAGCACTACTCAGCGATGACAACAGTGCTCTGACTATAAAGCTCGGAATGCTCCGCCAAAGCGGGCATTGTTAATTTTGTTTTCTGAACGCGAGATCCAGCCCACAACACAACTCCGGTGGCCTAACGCTCAGGTTATTCCGTGGCTGGCTACCTTTGTGCCAGCGTGGATTTAGCCCGGGAGCTCTCAGGGCCCCAGGATATTCAGCATACCAAAGAGTTACTCCCTCCTCTCACAAAGCAGTATTTCTACAGCAAGCTTCTGTGCCACGTGAACAGGTACAGGATCACAGAATTGTTTCTGTTGGAAAAAGTCCCTCAAGATCATCACGTTCAACCATCAACCCAGCACTGCCAACTCCACACCACTCAACCATGTCCCTCGGCACCTCACCTACGTGTCTTTTAAATACCTCCAGGGACGGGGACTTCATCCCCTCTCTGGACAGCCTGAGGAGACAGCCCAGAGCAGAACTCAGCGTGCAAAGGGTAGGGACACTGAGGCAGGAAACAGCGAGGCTGTGTGCAAGCCATCTGGCTAAAAAGCTGTCTTCAGAAACTAGTACTTCTCCTTATGCCTGTGCCAAGTGCTATGTTTTGCTCTACAAGCAGGCCTGCTGAGCTATTTCTTAGCAACCGACCAATTTCTTAGCTTTTCTGCCATTCGTTAAACAACACTATCTGATCCGTCATCGCTACCAAGCCATCACAATTTTGTGCTGAGCTGTTCTGGTTACAGACAGAACATGTAACATGCACGTACTTTTAAAATCTGCAGAGTGGAATCACAGAATCGTGGAATCACAGGGTTTGGGTGGGAAGGGACCTTTCAAACTCATCTCGTCCAACCCCCCTGCAGGGAGCAGGGACATCTGCAACTAGAGCAGGTTGCTCAGAGCCCCATCCAACCTCCCCTGGAATGGGGCCAGGGACAGGGCAGCGACCACCTCTCTGGGAAACCTCTTCCGGGGTCTCACCACCCTCAGCAGCAACAATTTCTTCTTCATATCTAGTCTAAAGTAGTAAACATCATGACAACCTGCCTTAATAAATTTTATTTTCTATCAGGATAGTTTTATCTCTGCACAGTTTTATTAATGATCAAGATCATGTGAACTTGATGTCTCAGGTACAAGACACACGCACGCAGAACGCTCTGACATTCCACTTTCGTTATTCCTGCTGGTGCCCTGCAGTACGAAACAAAAATAAAATGTTTATTTTATAGTATGTCAGTTGCTACACTGAAAGTCCATGATACAAAGCTGATGACAGAACTCCAAAGGGACTGCAATGAATTGCACAGGGAAAAAAATAAAAAAAAAAAAAAAAGGCACGAGGTTTCTAAGACATCTTCTCTGAGTAAAATACCTAATTCCGACAGAGTGTCTGAAGGGATTGGAATTTACATGACTCCACATCATCTCCATGATAAAAAAAAACAACCCTCAGTTCCCTAAGGCACTTCAGCTCCAGCACAGGGAATTTTGAGTGCTGAGATCAAAAAAAAACGTCTGAATAAGGTGCCATTATATAAATTCTCCAGTCAAAGATACATGACTGAGGAACAACTTCACTGAGCCTGCACGGACAGAACAGCTGAAGATGAGGATGGAATATCCTCGTGTAATAGAAATGGGATTTTTTTAATTCCTCTTTTCCTCTAGATCTCCACTGATTCTCTGGTTCAGTGTATTTATGTGGGCATTATGCAAGCTATTTTCAGAACCAGCTTTCAGCATAGCCTGATTTTAAGTATAAAGCTCATGGCCTAGAAAGAAAATCCTAAAAAAATTCAGTACCTCCGTTTTCATAATCGCAGCCCAACACATCGGGGGGGACTTCACCTTCACGGTGGCATTACAGCTACAGCAATGGGATGAAGCCACACGGTAACTCAGGCTGGTGAGGCCACGAAGGACCACCCAGTTCCAACTCCCACTCGGTGGAAATACGGAGTTCCCCTCCCATACCGATGGGGAAAGCCGGGCGAAGCTGGAGACGCTGCCGAGCCCCAGGACAAGAGAGGAGGGCGGCCCAGGCCCCGGCCAGGCTGCTCTGAGGGCAGCGGGGCTGCAGGGTCCAGGGCTGCGCACCCAGCCCCACAGAGAGCCCACACGGCCACCCCTATGGCCGTGCCACAGCCCCCGAAAAGCCGGGGGCAGCAAGTGCCGCTCCAGAGACCCCGGGGCCGGTCCCCTGCCCCATATCGCCTCCGAGGACGGAAGACTTGCCCTCCCTTCGCCACACTGAACAGAGCATGAGAACACAACTACCATGCACACCCCGGGCCAAGGAGATGGTGCCACCTCTTCCCGCCCCTTTACTACAGCCAGGTGAGCCGGTCCATTCTCTGGCGGGGGAGACTCCGAGGTCTGCGAGCTCCCCTTTTCTATGACACCGCCCATTAGTGCTTAGAAGGCGGCAGGCGGGGCCGCTCGGACTGGAGGGGGGAGCGACGAGGCGGCGGCGCCCCCTCCCGCGGGACTAACCTGGCTCCAGTCGCCCCGCTGCCGCCC
>VWZK01006282.1:0-21557 GCA_013396935.1 Baryphthengus martii | reverse complement strand
CATTTATGTTGAAAAAGACCTTTAAGATCTTAGAGTCCAACCAATTATATTTGTGTACAAGCTTGCTCTGCTCTTGAAAGACAGTCTAGTATAATCTAGTTGCAATCATTGCGATGTCATAGGGTCTAGCCTGAAATGGTCATCCTTGCTGAGGTAAGATTTAGGCTTATTTCCCTGTTAGTGCTATAGATGGCTTTTGTGTCAGAACTGCCTCATGTCTTGTGAGAACTGAGTGTGGGCAGAATGCGCCTGTGTCTATACACAGCACACCATTTAGGCCTCATTTTTAGCTTTGTTTCCTTTTCCCATGGAGACTATAAGACTTGAATCTAAAATCTCTTGAAACCAGTTAGACGTAGATCCTCATGAGGCAGTGGGAAAATCACAGCCTCCTTTCTTTTGACTTGTTTTTCCTTCCTTCTTTCTGAATTGCAAAGTTGGTTTCCCTTAGTGACAGAAATAATTTTACTTGCTACGAAGTACAAAACTGTTTTACACAATTATTAGCTAGACTGGAGTGACTTTTGCACCCCTGTGCACAGCACATTTTAGCCAAGATTTCTATTAAAATTATATAAGAAATTAAGAGCTAATTTCTGAACCACACTGGTATTTTTTCTTTACAGGTTATTATAAATTATAGTAAAGCATTTTGCAACACTGTAATACAAAGATATGTGTGCTGTATTTGTGGGCTGTAATTTGTACTGGGAATAAAACTGCTTCTGGAGTAGAGTGCAGTTTAGCTTCCATCATTCTAGCATTCTTGGCATGAATTCCTTGAATAGTCCTTGCAGTGCAAACCTGAGAATCAAGAATACGTGGGTTTGTAAGAAATGATGATGTAATCTATAACAAGACCTGGAATTTTATGAAGTTTTCAAATGTGTAGTTCACTTTTCCGTTTCCTGCCTCACAACTTTCTACCCGCCCCTTCCCCACCACCAGCAGGGACCATTACAAATACATTTCTTATAATTTTGTTTCTAGTCAGACTGTTCTTTTGACAACAGATTTTTTTACAAGAGTTACTAGTGTAAGTGTTTAGAGGAGATACCAGGAAGTACTTCTGTATTTAAGATATGCGGTGTATATTCCTCTCTGCTGTTCTTGAACTGGAATTTCCTGGGCCTTGGTTAGCTTCTTAGTTCATTGACTTGTTTCTGTGTTGCCCTCTAACACGCCTACTATCATGCAGAATTTCTGCTTAGCTCAGGAGTCCCTTAATACAATGCCAATTTTCTGTATTTTATCTGTGTCTGACAGTTTCATGAAGAGCTGAGCATAGTTCTCAAAAAACCAGTTCAGACCATAGAAGTAGCTTTTATTTGCTGCTAATAACAACTGCTCAATTTGTAGGAATGTAAGTATATGGCTTCTGACATACAAAAAGTAGATAAGCTTTTTATTTTTGTAAAATGTAAAACCTGTTAGTTTTGCAGAAAAATAATTTTGCTTATGATATTGTTCATGAATTTTGATTGAAAGGGGACTAAAGATTACAATTTTCTATGCACTTACTGGGAAGAATTAAACCTCTGATTGTGCATTCGTTTCAGACACCAGTTGTCCCAACACTGGATAAAGTGTTAGAAGCTCAACCTGAAAAGAAAGAGTCCATCTTGGATGAAATGAAACAGATTCTTACACCAATGGCACAAAAGTAAGGACAAAGGTTAATTTAAGGTGTGACGATCTAGCGTGAACCAATTTGCATGTTGAAACAGACAATGATACTAATGCCCTTTTAAAGTGTAACATTGCTGTGTGATATAGAAACTATGATTTTTTCCAAAGTGTCAGAATTATTATCTTACCTTAATATTGAACTACAAATGTGAACTATAACCTGTAGCTCTATAAACTAAAGTGTCCCCTGCCACATTCAGACAATCAACAGGAATCCCTGTAGTGTGATGTAGTTCCATAAGGCATTATTAGATAAGCTTCTCCAGTGAACTTTAGGAGAAAATACTTTGCTGAGTTTTGGGATTTGTAAGTTCTGGTAGAATCTTCCGCGTATTGTCAATGCTGAATGTGTAATCCCGCATGACTGTGTTTTCTGCACACCACACTACCTAACTTTTTCAAGTACAAGTGAAATATTGCTAAATTTGTGTTAAAATTTGTGGGGGTCTTTTTGCTTATTTTCCTCTTCCCAAATACAGAGAGGCTGTGATAAAGCACTCACTGGTACATAAAGTATTTTTGGATTTTTTCACTCACGCTCTTCCAAAACAGAGATCTGTAAGTATGTTTTGTTTGTTTTTTGTCCTCTTTTGCCTTTCAGTGGATTCTTTTTAATGTTGTCATGAAGGTGTTACAAAGTAACTAGATAAAAATATGCATCTTATATTTGTAGTTTTACACACCTGGCGATTCCAGAGAGATGACTGGGGAGTAGTGTTGTGTGGAGATACACAGTCACAGTGAACTTCCACACTAAAGCAGTAGTGTTTGTGATACTTGAATAATAAAAACAAAAAAAGTCAAATTGAATGATTTTGATATTTTCTCTCTCCATGCTATGTGGTTCTTCTCAGTAACTGGGGAATCATTAAGCCAGAGACATTGCTTCCAGTAGTTTAACTTTCCAGTATGTGTTTTCTTAACCACTTCCAGCCATTGTTCAAAAATCTCTTGACCAAAATAGAATCAGATTGGGCCCTTTTTTCAGCAGCCAAAGCTTTGTCTTCTGCCTCCTCCTGAACCAAGCATATGGCTTGTATCACTATGTCTATATTGCAGTTTTAAGCTTAGCCCAGACATTCTTGCAAAAACTAGGCCTAAAGACACCTGTGTGGTGTGATGTTGTATAAACTGGTGTCCTGCTTGACTTCACCTGTCTTCAGCCTTGCCGTGATTCTGCGGTTCAGCACCATCTTGCTCCAGGCCAGGTAGAGCTTTCTAGTCTTGCTGCCTTTTAGATGATTCTTCTGGACTGGACTCGTGAGCTCTTTTTTGTTTTTATTAGCAAGCCCAAAACTAGGGATAATGAGGTGGACTGTTCATGGTCTCTTCTGAGTTCAGATCTTGTCTAATTAAATGCTCTTGTGCCTGGTTTCATGTAATGCATTGTCAGAGAATGCTTCCGAATTCACAGTCTTGTGTGAATCAGAGGAGTAAGGGCGTATCTTTTCCTCTTTCTTGGCTTTTTGTGCAGATATGGTAGCCAATGGATATTCTCTTTGGGGTTTGGAAACCGCTTTTATAGATCTGTTCCTGCCTGTGCATATACCTAGTGACTCAAATCATGCTGTGAGTGAGCAGTTTATAAATAAATCATAAAATTCTTGACTAATTCTTGAAACCCTTGACTAGGGCAAGAGATGGAGCTAGAGATAGAAAGTGAGCTACGTAGGAGTTTCATATCCAAGAAATCTATCAGACAATAACAGAAATAGTGTCTAGTAACCGGGGAGTGGGGTTAGTTTTTTTCTTTTTTGGCAAATAACATTATTTGTCAAATGGATTCAGAACCTCATTCCTTTGTCATGAAGAACTTTTGGCTAAATTGTAGAATCATAGAATGGCTTAAGTTGGGAGGGACCTTAAAGATCATCTAGTTCCAACCTCCATGCCACAGGCACGGATACTTCCCACGAGACCAGGTTGCTCAGAGCCTCATCCATCCTGATCTTGACATGCTTGATTTATAACATCACCTGATGCTTAAATGACCTTTTAGTTCTTGCTTACTGGCTAATACCTTGTATATAGAAATCAATTGCATCACCTTCAATGATTTTCTTCCTAAATGAATGATTGGTTTTGTCTTCTCTAATATCTCACTCAGTTCTGAACATCCTTTCTTGAATTCTGTGGAGTAGAACAACTGACAAGTTTCAGTACAGTTCTGATTTCATAGATTGAATGTGATGAACAGTGTCGTTTTAAAGGGAAAAAGCTTATGTCATGTACAGTCTTCTGGGTTCTTTTGAGGCTGTTTTTCATAGGACAAGGCAATGAGGGAGGTACTGCAGAGCCAAGTGGTCTCTCTATAGTGTTGTGGGCAAACAAAATAATCCTTTCTGCCCTTGTCTACCTGCCTTGAGGTTTCTGAGTCCTTTTCTTTCACCTTTTTGATTTATCACCTTTTTCTCCCCCAGGAAATGATAGAAGCTATCAGAGAGGCTGTCATCTACTTGGCGCACACTCATGATGGAGCTCGAGTAGCAATGCACTGCTTATGGCATGGTACTCCAAAGGTATTGTTTGGTTTCTGTCTACACAGTACTCTTTAATAATAATCTAGTCTGAGACTGAATGTGATTGCTCACGTGGGTCCTTCTGCCAGCACACATTTTGATGCAGTTAAGCGTTTGAGAGCAAGGTTAAAAAGTGGCCCCACGTTACATATTTGCAAATATAACCGGTAGGTTTTTTTTGAATCATGTGCTTTCATTAGAACTTACGTAGTGGAAGCATCTCCTTTTATTTTTAATAGAATTCTTCAAGATGACAGATAAAGCTTTTACATTTTAAGATTATTGGCCGTTCATTCATCTTGTAAATTTTTTTAGTGCAGGTGAAATTAGCAGTAGGGACAAGACAGTAAGGAAGTCATAATGTGGAACCATGTTTGGCTTTGGAATGCCAAGATGTAGAAGATGTTTTAGGAACTGTGTTTTAGTTTCTTCTGCTGATACAGTGTCCTGAAATACATTACTTGTAACGTATGCCATCCTCTCTTGGAAATATTGTAATGCCTCCTATCTTTTTCTGTATTAAAAAACAATCACAACAACAAACTAACAAAAAAAACCGTATGCAAATAGTCCACTTGTTAAAAAGTGCAGAAAAAAAATGAAATTGATAGGATCTAGGAGTGGTAGTGGGTCTAAGGAAGACCGAGTAGTGGTTGCAAGAACCAAGTACAAGCACTGAGGAAACTTTCTGCAAACAAAATCTTGCTAGTAAAGGGGTTTTGCAACAAGACTACAGTACTTTCTGCTTTAAAGTTTCAGTTCCTTTTGAGTAAGTGTCTTTCCAAATGAAGTGCATTCTTTAAGTAATGGACAAGATACAGGTGAACCTATGTTTTGGGTTTTTTTGTTCATTTTTTTTGGTTTTTTGTTTGGGTTTTTTGTCAAGTTGTTCTTTTTTGCATCTCCCATTGATGGGCTGCACTTGTAAACATATCACAACCTTCCTGGGATTGAGTCTTTCACAGTTCAGAGTTAACTCTTCACACTGTTTCTAGGTGTTGAATAGAAGTACAAATGTGAGACTTTGGTAAATAGCCTTTGTTTTAGTAAGTAAATTGAAGGTTATATTTTGAGGGGATAGATAACAATTGATTATTCAGAATCACTAGCATTGTAGGCTCATTTGAGTTTCTTGTTTCCTTTTGGATAGGACAGAAAAGTCGTTGTAAAAACTATGAAGACTTATATTGAAAAAATAGCAACGGTGAGTGTTCTTTAATCATTTATTTTATAGTCTCTGAAACTAGTAGTTTGATAGGTGATAATTTGAACGGGCTTCGGTACTGGAAACAACTATGAGATCTTAAGAAAACTAGGTTTAAAGTAGTGATGATGTCTTAAATAATATGAAATATAATGAACTTTATGGAAAATTCAGATACATACTGAGAAGCTTCATTGTGGGTACTGTGTGTAGTACTATCCTTTAAAGTAACTGAGTTAATTATTAAGTCCTAAATTATTTTTCTGTAGTGGTTTTGTTTTATTTAGCCGAACTTTATATTGCGTCTTCGTATGGTTCATTGGTTAATTCTTCTTAGCTGGGAGTAAATTAACATGTATAGAAAAGAGGAACAAAACTTAAAATGTGTTGGGCATGTCATTGGAAAGGCCATTTGAATGTGCATATTTTTATCAGATGCTCTGTAATTTTTTTAAGTTAATGAATGGCTTAATGCTGAATTGACATACAATGGAACGTTTATTTTTTTTTTTTTTTTCTGAGTAACATAGAATCATAGAATCATTTAGGTTAGAAAAGACCTTTAAGATCAAGTCCAACCGTTAACCTAGCACTTGCAAGTCTGTCACAAAGCCATGGCCCTAGGCACACGATCTGCAGGTCTTTTAAATACCTCCAGGGATGGTGACTCAATGACTTCCCCAGGCAGCCTGTTCTGAGGCTTGACAGCCCTGTTGGTCAAGAAATTTTTTCTAATGTCCAATCTAAACCTCCGCTGGCACAACTCGAGCCATTTCCTCTTGCCCTATCACTTCTTACTTTGAAGAAGAGACCGTAACCAACCTCTGTAGCACCTATAGAGTAATAGTTGCAATGAGATTTCCTAGTGCTGGGCAAAACTGCAGCCATTAAGAAAAGCATTTTAAACTTTTTCCATTCCTGTTTGCTGCATTGTTCTATTTATTAATAGTTGATGTGGTCTCAGTCTGTGGTCTCCAAACTTGTTTAATCGCACAACCCTGAGCATGTATTCCAAATGTATGTATATTTATGTATCAATGATGTACATGTACTGCTCTACTATTAGACATTATATATGAAGTTAATCTTTGTTTTAATAGCATGGTTCTCTTAACAAGCCTTGCTTTCAGAGAGAGCCTCAATGTTCTCTCATTCTGTTACCAGTAGACAGAATTTGCTTGTGGTTCTTATGTCGTATTTGAGGCAAAATCTCAGAAATCTTGATCTTAAGTCAGTATATTAATGGAACTTGACTACACGTTTCTAATGTCTCATCTTTACAGGGTGAATTTTCTCATCTGGTCTTGCTGGCAGCATTTGATTGCATTGATGACACTAAAATTGTGAAACAGTTAATTATATCAGTAAGTAGCTGATTTTTTTCCAAAAGTAGTATACTGAATAGTTCAGTGTGGTTTTCAGTGTATAGTGTAATGAGAGGAGGAATCCACCTGCTTTTTTCAAACCATTTGATTCCTTTCCATCATTCCTGTTTCATTATATTTGTTTAGCATGATTATTTTTTTCTTTTCATAGAAGACCTCAGCACTTTTGTATGTTCTCTTCAGTTATTTATTTGAATTAGTTCTTAAGCTAGATTGAGTGCTTGCTGAAACTTACTCTTTTTGTACATGTTCATTCTGGCTCAGGGATGATTGGAATCTCTTTGAAGTCAACGTCTTTATCATAGAAATTTGAGCTCTGGTGGTATTTCAACAGGTTAAATTGGTGGAAAACTTTAGAATGAGGATGTCACCTTATCCCTTTTACAGGCAAACCTAAGATGTTGAGAATACCCGTGCCTAGACTGTCCTTATTGTGCAAACTTACTATTGTAAAAAAGCTTTTTTAGAATGTTTAGCTCTTTTTCCCTTGCAGAAGTAGCATCTTGAAAAGTGATACTTCAAGATAAACTATGTAAACTTTAAGGAACATGGCAGCAGGCTTGAATATAGTATACCATGACTTCAAACCAGAAAAGTACTTGGAAGACTTTCAGTTGGATGCTGAAAACATTAACTCGCATTAATTCTCAAAACTTGATACTTTTTATTTAACATGTTGATAATCAAATGACAACTAACATTCTGGATAAAATTCTTGTGATACTTTTATCTTACTTCCAAAACAGATACAGACAGGTGTCTGAAACATGAGAGCACTCTAGCTACACCTATGTGGAATTGCAGAATTATCAGTAAAGATAGTATAGTCCAATCTGAATCTACTTCTTTGTGGAAAGCCCCAGGGTCCCATCTTCCTTTCAAAAATTGTTTAATAGGGTTCATAAAGTGTTTCTATGTAAGATTTACATTTACATGCAAATTTTATCACTTCTAAAATGTTTTAATCTGTAAATTACCATAAAGTTATATGTATGCACTGATAAAAGAGATTTCATAGTGCACAATTAATTTTCATGCAAGCCAGGTAATTAACATTGATCTGTAGGTTGTAATGTGCTTATAGTAGTACTCATACTACAGCTTTTAGGAATGGCAGATTGAGAGGCAGTGGAGGGAGATAAAGACAAGGCAAATACTCTGCATGTGGAGCAGGAGTGTGAGAAGGTGATTCTTATGGGGCTTGCTTCAAAATATGAGCAGTTCTTCCATGGAGCACCTTTGCGTAAGGGGAGTTGGGTTTTTGTATCCGACCATGGATATTTGGCCCTAAGTCTGTGCCTCTCTGATGGGTATGGAGAGAGGAAAACATCCCAGTATGGAGATAGCTTCTGTTTCTCAGGTGTATCAGCTGTAATCACAAGTAGATTTTTTTTTTTTCTTAATTTCACATGCAGATATTAATCTTACTCACAGCATGTAGTCTTCCTTTCCTATGCTTTGAATTTGAAAGGTAATTGGTAATAACTGATGGCTCAAAACTATTATTTCATTAATGTTTTTTTACCGTTTGTTTACTTTTACAGGAAATAAAAGCTTCTTTGCCCAGTATAATAAACAACAAATACGGAAAGAAGGTCTTGTTGTACTTGCTAAGTCCTAGGGACCCTGCACATTTTGTTCCGGAAATAATTACGCTTCTACAACAGGGAGATGGAAATGCACATAGGTAACTCTGATATAAAGGTTGTTTTCCCTGGAGTCCAAGAGAGTTCACACAGCTTTCTGTTATCATTGATGTAATTTTAGCTTTTCTTGGTAATTTATCTAAGTAGCGTAAATGTATATAAATGATACGTAAGTATTACTAGATATGTTAATTGTAGTCCTTATTTTTCCAGTTTTGGTTTAAAGTTTGTACGTGAAGATAGGTGACCGGCAGAGTATTTGGTGATCAGCAGTTTCCCCCTTTGTAAAGTGCAAAAATTGTGACACACTCTTTGTTTAAACTAGTATACCAAATTTGGCATATAAAAAAAGTTTTAATATGCATTATTAGTGTTTTGAATTGCATAAAAGCATATCTCAATCTAGGAATAAAAATGGAAATTGTGAATTTGAATTAATTCCTGGTATTGTCATTGATGCTTATGAGCTTTTGAGGAGGGACCAATTTTAGATGATTAATCAGCTGTTTAAGAAATACATTTCAGTAGTTGAGATAACAGAATAAATAAGAAATAAACAGATTAAATTATCGTTGTTAACAAAAAGCTGTGAGGTTTACTGGCGGTTGGCTCAAAACACTACAGACTGTCTCCCTCCGTGTGTTCTTAACGTGTGTGTGTAACCTGTGTTTAATTGTATGTGAAGGAGAAGGAAAAATAGTGCTTCATCTTGATCTTCTAGTAATTTCTAGTGTCTGAAATGGCAAATATGTTGTGAGTTTCTTGCTGCTTGATGTGCATATAGAGCCACTCTTCTGCAGTCATGTTCTGTCTCTTTCACCAGTAAGAAGAATACTGAACTCCGCCGTCGTGAGCTCCTGGAAGCCATTTCATCACCTTTGCTAGAATATTTGCAAGAACATACCCAAGAAGTAGTGATAGACAAAGCTACCTTTGTCTTGGTTGCCAACATCTTACGAACAGCTCTTGGTGACATCCAGCCCGCGCTAGACGCAATTGCTAATTTGGCAGCAGAAGAGCTGGTGCCAGGTGGCCGTGGTGGGCAGGTAATATAACAGAGGACAAGGTGCTGAGATTTTGCAGAGCATTTGCTTGTTTCCTATCACTAGAATGAAGTCCGCTCACTCTTTCCTTTATGCCCTAACGGCACTCATATATGTGTTAGACGTGATGTCTCTTTTCTGACAATTTCCTTTTGTTGTTTAGTATTATTATATCTGGAATGATGAAGGCTTGAGCTGGGGTTTCATCTGAGTTGTAGGGCATGGTGCTTCATGATCTTGAATCTTCGGAACTGCTCTTAGCACTTTGTGGGAAGGTAGCTAACAGTGATGTTATATAGTCTCTTCTACTGTTATCACTGTGCAGTCAAGCAGTTGGTAGGTTTATAGTTGAGTTGACTGTTGGCACCGAGGGTGATAGGGTCTTTTAGCTTTCAGATATGTGTATCTCCATGCAAGGAAGGATCTTAAATCATAGCTGGTTTAAGCCTTTAACATATGACCTTCTCTTCAAAGTGTGCCCCTCTCCTATTGTTAAGCTCAAGGACATATGTGTTTGTAGGCTAGAAAACAAAAAATGGTGTATATGCTAAGATACATATCCTCCAGATTTTCATAGCTGTGTTGAATTTGCTCTGTCTTTCCCCTTCTTTAAGATATGGAGTTTACAGTTTTACATGAACTACTCCTGTTTTCTGTGATTTTCTGTGAACCACGCTGTAGTGAACTTTCAAGTCTGTGAAAATGTGGAAAGTCTGGAAGTTCATGTAGAGGCAGCTAGACCAAGAGATTCTGCTCAGTAAGCCTGAAGTCCTTGTGGCAGTGACTGAGACATTGTTTGATATGGTTTGTATTACTGAAATTCAGATGCTACAGCGAGGGTGGTTAAAAGTAAACTGGTCACTTTTAAGTAAGTACTCAGTTACTTGCATCAAACTTGTTGATATTTACATAGGTGATGACTAAATGGATCAACACGATATGGTGTCCAGGGGCAGAGTGGATAAAGCAAGCAGGAATATTTATGGACAGACATGTAACTGCATTTTGAAACATCATCATTAGTTTGCTTTTGTTTTGATTTGTTTTTCCCCTTAAAGCTTCATATTGCAGAGCACCCAGCAGGCCATCTCGTTTTGAAATGGTTAATAGAGCAAGATGAAAAAATGAAAGAGAGCGGAAAAGAAGGTATGTTGGAAATAGAGCTTTATTTGGTTAAACTATGACTTCAGAGTAATCGGTTATCTAACCTAAAGTAAGATTGCTGCATTTAACATATTCTCTAAGATTATTGCTTGTTTCTTTTTGCTGTTGTGAGAAGTTGTATGAACAGAATGCCAAGGATACATTTGCTTTTTATGCAAAGCAACTACTGGTCTATTTTTTTACCTCAGGGGTTTACTGTGTATTTGGGACAGTCTTCATTTCGGTACTTAAAATGTCTTAATGGTTTTGCTAACTTACACAGCAATTTGAAGGATAATAATAGGAAAAGTAAAGTCTTGTTAAAAAGAGGACGTGTTTCATTAGTGTTTGTGAGCCAAGCTGTAATCTTCATTGTATTCATTAGTGCTGCTGGGTTAATGGTTTGTAACTATTACTACAATATTTCGTGCACAAAAATAGGACATCTTTGCTATTTTATATCCCAGAAGGCAGAGATTGGGCACAGATGTTCTCATCTTGATTTAGCTTTTAAACTTACTTTATTACATAACTGTAAAATCTTGTTGTATGAGTCACCATATCCTAATACAAATTATTTTTTCTCATACAAAAACCTGGAAAAAGGAAAGGATATGGGGGTGGCATAGCGTAATTTGGAGGGAACTTCTCTTGTGTGTAGGGAGCTGTTTTTTCTTTGCAGAATTATCAGACCTTGTTAATTTTTTCATTTTTTGTTTTTGCTAGTGCATTCACATATCTGCTGTTTCCTTTAGAAATAAAAGTTAGTGGAGCTTTATTAAATGTTTCTGAAAGAAGGCTGTTTTGCTCCTTCTCCGGTGGGTGATGAAAAATGTGCAAAGGGGAAGTTTCGTAAGAGTGTCTTTTAGACACTAGTCTGAGATGATAGTTATCTGAATTTAGTTCTGCCTGCATTGTGCAGTTCCCATTTTAAACACAGCTGTTCTATTTGGTTTGTTTCCGCCAAAGAGTGGGCCTTTCAGAATCTTTGCTCAGAGTTTATGGAACTGGCATTAAAAAACAACCAAATTGTTATCACACAGGGAACAAGTCGAATAAATACTGATCTAAAGTACAGTGAAAAATAGCTTCAGTGTTTGTTTGGAGGCTGAAGCTTGTTGGGGTTGTGTGAGTTTTGTGAGTTGCTTACTGTTAAGTTTGCTCAGCATGCAAGTTGTAAAAGCAGTTATCCTGAAGTGAACTTCAAATTCAGTTAGTCACTTGAGGTCAGCCTAGGTTCTTTCTTTTTTGGAGGCCATTAGTGTAGTGAATCTGCAAGTCAACTTAGGCTTTCAAAGCTACTGAGGAAATAGTGTCCTGTACCATCAATACAACTGAAAGAAATAAAGTTCCTAGTGGTTTTCATAAATCAATAAAGGATTAGCTCAGATGTTTTTAGTAACTTCACCTGTGTAAATTCTGTTTCTTCAGTTGTAGAGTCAGATGCTTGGAAACGTAGTGTTTTTCAGCAGAGAGATATATATATTAGTCTATATTGCATATAATTGTCTCTTGGTAAGAATGACACTGACGCAAGTTCTTTCTTTGGAGTGGATACCTTTTCTGAGACATGAATAGCCTTTAACGACCTTTTAAAAGAGAAAATGCAAGTTTGCATGCTTTATACTAGTAAACTGTCACAGTGCTGCTATTGTCTAGCTAGTTTTACGCAATACTTGGAAGTAGTCAGACATCTGTAAAGGTATTCATTGCACTGAATAGTCAATTATTTTGAGAAAGCAAAATTTTTTGAATACTTGGTGGCTAAAAACTATTTGATTACATCACAGGTTCAGAGCACTTTTAATAGGCTTCTTCGTGTAAAGAGGCAGTCTAATTTTTTTTTTCTCTCTGTACCTTTCCCACATTTTACAGTTTGCTTTGGAAGAACGTTGCTGGAACGTGTTGGTATTGAGAATATGAAGACCTGGGCAGAAGTAAATCGAGGTGCCATTATTCTTTGTTGGTATGTAAAGCACATGGCTGTTTCTTATTAGGTTCCAGTGTTAATTTCTTGAACAGCTGAGAAAATCAGTTCAAATTTTATTCTGCTGGGAAAATGCCCTTTTTTTTGCTCAGTGTGTGCTGTCGTTCATGCCGTTGGCACAGGGACAGCGAAGAAACAGGGTACTGGAAAAATTCAAACTGGGGTTTCCATAGGTTATTCCTTGCTCAGGCTTTTGCAGTTCTAAGAGGTAGCTCAATGTTGGAAAATCTTAAGATTAAAAATCAAATTTATTTTTTAAAATGTGGCTATCTTGTTGTCTTTTGCAAATGCAAAATTCTCAAAAGAGCAATCCACAAGTAGCTACATTAAAATAATTAACTCTGAAATACCTGTGACTTGCATCAGCATACAAGAATCCACATTTTTTTGTTATTTTATTTTGGATAACTTACTGCTTTGTGTTGATGCCTTACTTACAGAGCCTAAGTATGTCTCATACTGAAGCAGAAAAGTGTTTTCAAGAGATCATACAAAAGAATAGACCATGCAAAGGCTTGTGATGCGGTAACTGGCTCACAACTTCAAAGCAGTGAACCATGCAACTAGTGAGATCAGAGAGACCCCACAGGCATCGATGACTAATGTTAACATTTTGTTTTAGCACATATGAACAGCTGTTTTCACTTCGTAGTTACATGACAGTGTCAGGTTATAAAAACCCAAGGTTTTGTCTTTAGTGTGTGGCCTGTGTTCTGGAACTGCTGGGTCAGGATTGCACTGCTGGCTCCTCGTTAGGACTTACACTGAGAAAAAATTAGCAAACAATTGAAAGAGACAATATGATTTTGAAAAATAAAACCCCCTTCTTTCTTTTTTCCACCCCACTTCTCTCTCTCCTAAAGTTCCTTTAGACTCCTTGCTGTTTACTTTCCATCTCTACTCTTTCTGGCTTTAGAGTGAGGCTTTTTTGACATTCATCCTCGTTTGCAAGGTGAATCCAAAGCTCTTTTCACTAATAGGACTTGTGTAAGTTATTCTGAGTTTAATTCTAACTTTGTTTGGCCATTATCATTCAGAGCACTACTGAGAAGAATTGGTAGTGGAAGAGTAGTTGCAATCCAGATACAAAACCAGTTTACACAACATATGGCTGCGGCAGTTAAGATTGTTCAGCTGCTAAAATGATAACACTTTTTCGTTGCCTTTCATAACAGGCCTTTAGAATTCAATAAATGTATCTAATGCCTTTATCTGATCCTACGCACAGATGTTCAGTAGAGATTTGTTATAAAGGCTTGCTCACTGGCAGTGTATTAATGCTTGAACTTTTTTCCCCTGACTGAAGGCTGAGAAGTTTCATTTAACCGGTGGTGTTGCTGGTGTATGTACTAACCTATTTTGATTTTCCAAATTAAGTTGCAGAGTAAATTAGTGGATTTTTTTCCATGTGTAGTACTTCAATAACTATTCAGCTGTCAGTGTGACAGCAGTCTCTAAATAGGTTTTGAAGACTTACAGAAAAAAAACAGGAAACTAGTAATTGCTTATTAACAAAAACTAGCACAGGAGCAGTGTATTTTATGGAAAAGTTGAGAAATGTCAGTCCTTCCCTCCTCTCTCTGCAATTATTCAAAGCGCTGCAAGGTGGGGCTTTGACAAGTGTGCTTTGTTACCAAGCAGAGGAGGTCATCTACCAGACATTTTTCACCTATACTGTAATTCATTTAACAGGAAAGAGAGATAAAAGTGTGGGTGAGGAGTGTGTGTTTGATAGGCATGACACCCTTTATGTTTAGGCGGCTGAGAACTCACAAATAGAACCAGCTGCTTTTATTCCATTTCATGTGACACGTGCTTACTTCGCTATCACATGGTAATTTATCTCATCTTTGTTTAACTGCATGCATTGAAGTGAGAAGTTACCTAAATCATACAGCAATGATAAATTTATTTTAGTCTGGTATAGATAATAACTGCAGTATGTTTTTACATAAAATAACTGTTGAGTTTTAAAAAACCTCGTTTAAAAAAAAAAATACTTCTTTTGTCATAAAAGACCTCAGTTCCTCCGGCAGAGATAATTTTCAGATGCTACCAGTTCTCCCTGAAGCTGTGATTGATTTTTGTTTTGTTGTTGGCTTTCGGAAGCCATCTGTCACTTACGTGCAGATCTGAAACTCAGAATTACCCGGTCAGGCCTATTGAAGATTTTTGGCTTTCTGGTTATTTAAGCCTATTTACCAGTTAGGAGCAGTTCATTGTGTGTGCTTGATTGCTTATTACCTGATATCCTCAGGCCCTTCTCCTTTCATTGCCCTCCTTGCTTTTAATTTGATTTTTATAAAAAACATGGGGCCTTGCTCTGACCTAGTACAAGTGTGAAGAGTCCTATGGTAATGAGACGGCTCTTTGCAGACATTACAGTCCAGCTTCGTGTTAAGTAAAGTGTTTGTTGTAAATACTTGAATGTCAGGCATGCTGTTCTGTTTACATTTCTACATCTGGCCTCTCCTTGGTGTTTTTGAACTTGTCGGCGATATGGTACATCAGGGTAGAAAATGGATAAAACCATACTTAATGATTTCTGTATGTCATTTCTGTAACCTGTAAAAATTATATCCACAAAATACATAGATGCCTGTTTACCAGCTCTTAGAAGAAATTTCAGAATAATAATGTAAAAAAACTATGTTGGTCTTTTGGTTGTATTATCAGACATGCAGATGTTTTAAAATACAGTGTCTTGAAAAATATGTGGATAACAAGAGTATGAAGCCAGCTTTACACATATAGATGTTGGCAGATGAAATTCTTTCTTGGAAGTACATAAAATGCAGTTCAGAGTGGCTTTCTACTTTGTGTGCTTTTTGTCTCTGGTGGTGAACCATATATAACTCTCCACGTTAAGTACCAGCGTGTTCAGCACATGCTTTGTCAGTACTCTTGACTTTCTTGCTATTATGAGGGGTACATGACTCACAGAAAAGATGGAAAAGTATCGCTCTCACCTGTGTTGAGTTCAGTTTTAGAGAAGCCCTCTTAATTAGGACTATAAGAGCTAGAAGCGTAACAGCAGTTGCTGCTAGAAGTTGTTAGTCATAGTTATAGAAATAATTCTAGGAATGCAGTTGCCTACTTCAAACTTTTTTTCCTATTTTATTAAAAATGGAATTTATTAAAAATAGTTGTTTTCCAGTGCTTTCAAAGTAAAGCTTGGATGTTTCTGAATCAGATGTGGAAATACTGTTTCATTAAACGATTTAAAAAGCAAGGGTTTGTTTTTTTTTCTTTAGACCTTTTTGAAAGATCGGACCAGATATCTTTTAAGGTCCCTTCCAGCCTGGGCTGTTCTATGATTCTATGATATAGCAGCTGAAAAATAGTGATGTTGTCAGATCACCATCCCTCACTTTACTGCCTGTAGCATTGGCATCCTTCACAGCACTCGGAGTTGTAAGGGAGCAAAACTTAGATCTAACCTGAAGCTACATTCTTTCATTTTATGTGTTACTCAGTTCAGCTTTCCATGTCTAATCTGCGTTTAAAAAGTAGGCAAAAAAAAAGCTTTTAAGTAGCTGCAAACATGGGAGCTGTTTGGAAGAATCGTAAGGATTGTAAAGACTTGTAGCACCATGCAGCCTGCTTGGTACAATTATGTGGGTTTGTTTCCATTCTTTATATGCTGGTGCAACTTGTGATTCTCTTCTGGATTGCACACAGTGACTGTAGAAGACATTAACTATTTCAGGCAGTGTTCGCTCATCATTTTGAAGTAGCAAATTAGATGTGCCATTACTTCTACTGATTTTGTATTATGATCCAAGGACATTTCACTGTTAGCAAAGGAAGGGGAAAAGGACAATCACTGCATAGATTGATCTGGATAGTGCACAAACATTTTTTTCTAACAGTATTCAGAGTTTATGATGAATTTTCTTGTTCCTGAAGAGGAAAAGTTATCTGGAATAGCTTATTTCTTTTCCAAAGTAATACCTAAAAATGAACAGGACTTTTGAGTCTCTGTAATCCCACGGTAAACAAAACACGGAAGTACAATGGTGAAAGTACTTGACGTGTATTAGATGTGCTTCATTGCATCTGGTTTTAGGAACCTCATTACAAAAGAGGTATCAACAGCCAGGGTGAGTTTAATGAAGGGTGAGTAACATAGTCATGGATTGGATACCTTGGCCTGGATGCATCAGCTGTGGGACCGGGGCTGGTTCAGCTAGGAGATGGAATGGCTGTGGGGGATCTTAGCATCATCCCAGGCACCAGGGGAAGGGGATGGAGGAGAGCTGGCCTCTTTCATGTATGGCTGGAGAGCAGGAGGCGTCAGCACAAGAGGCTCGTGCTGGAGATAAGGACAAGCCTTTTCCCCATGAGGACATCTCAGTGGTGGGGCTGGGGCCCAGGAAGTTTGGACTGTCTCCTGCATTGGGGGAGTTTCAAGCCCAATCTGGGTGAATCCGTGAGGAGCCCCTTCTGACTCAATGTTTGAACCTGCTTAGAGTAGGGATCTGCACTTCGTTCCAGTCTGATTTATCCTCTATTGGTTGTGTTCTTACTTGGTATTTCATGTTTTCTGGAAAGTTTTACATCTTTTTCTTAGTAGAAGTAATAGACTCTGCCCTGAACTGTATGCTTCCTAAATAGTTATTACTTCCTTACGTGGACAGCTTCTTTTCCTATGACCTACATGCTGACCTTTGACATCCTTGACTTTTTTCTTGTAGCCTTCTCCGGAGCACCGATGAAAATGTGGCAAATTCAGTCAAAAAAGGACTGAAAAAGCTTGTCCCAAAGTTGAAGTTGAATAAAAACATCAAAGGAATAGAAGCATTACTGGAGAAATTGACTTCCTAGTGGAAAAGAAGCTAAACCTACAATTTATATCAATGCAACCAACTGAGAGTTAGTAAGATTCTACACCGCAGTCATTTTAAGAAGCAGTGTATGCATTTGTAAAATAAATAATTTCTAAAACAACTCACCTGTTGTACTCGTTCTGTTGTGTGTGATAAATGTTTTTTCTCAGAGACTGAGATTTCAAGGGGATTTAAGAGCTAGTGGAAACTTCTGAACATGTAATCAAGAACTTAAATCTTTCTGGGTAACTTGCGCAAAGATGTTTTGAGTCTTGTTAAAATTTGTGTGTATGGTGTCATAGTTACCATGGAAACAGAAGCATCTGTTCTGGAGATACTGTGTACTGGGCAAATACACTTGTTCTTAATCCCCTTCCCTTCTGGTTTTCTCTAAAAACAAAGCATTCTATTCTTAGCTGTGAAGAACTGATGAACACTCTTATCCTTCCGGAACTAACAAGAATAGAATTAAAATTGTGTCTGACTTTTTTTCGAAGAAGGTCCTGAAGGAGACGCTGACTTTTTCAATGGACCACAGTTTTGTTTTGTTTTTCTGAAGTCTTCTGAAAAGTATGGAGTTTTAAGCCCAAATAAACCAGCGAGATTTGAAGATTTTTTTTTTGTGTCTTACTTGTAGTAGGGGAAGGCTGAACTCCTGCATGATACCAAATAAGTGTCCTGTTGATTTATACTGTACCCCATTTTGATCTAGAAAAATAAAGCCAGTATTTCTATTTTCTCACTGTAAGCAAAGGGGAAAAAGCACAAACAAACCAACCCTAAAACCAGTGATTAATACCGTGCTGATAGACTGATCCAGACAGGACCAAATTAATTAAAACTCCAGCTGTAGGAGTCACTCTTTACTGTTCCTTAGCCTGATAGTTTGTGCAGCACACTAGCTCCATTTTTAATAGTAGATAACCATTATTTCTCCTCACATACAGTTTCCTCAACAATGTAATTAGTTGGAAATTGCCTATGATTGATTAAGTGAACTGGTTTATGTTTTCATATTTTACATACTTCAAATCAGTCACATTACTGAGTTTATTGTCAGAAGTTGTGATGATCCATAACTAGTGCTAAGTGTCCATTAAAATCAGATTACCAAGTTTGGGATGCAAAGCTGCATGCTTGGCATGAGGTAAAATAGTCTGGTTCTCAAGGGAGCACCTGTATGGATACAGGTGCTGGAATAACAATTTTCTAACATGCTGTAATAACGTTTTCTGGATGTGTATGTTTAAGTATAAAGAGTTTATTCAAATCAAGGATAAACTTCACAAGTAATCATCTTAAGTAATCTCCGTGCTTCTCACTAGCCCTGTCTAGGGGGGGAACATTATTTTTTTAGTATAGAAAAAATGACATGAAGCCTAAATTAGTCAATTTCTTTTTTAAAAAAAATAAATTATAAACCCAATTGTAATTCATAGTTTACTTAAGGAGTGCATGAAGGTTATAATTAGGAGTGTTTGTCACATTGTTTCTCTTTGCTTCTGTTGATTTACTGATACTTTGCTGACTGTGCTTCCCTCTAATTCCATTTAAACTTAGGAGTAGTAGTAAATACTTAAAGGTTAATCCCAATTAGACCTGACTGTCATTAACTGGTCCACATCCTCTCAGTTACTGAAGGTTGCAGCTCATTAGTTTCTGTAACAGGATTTTCTTTTGTGACAATAAACCAGATCATTTTCATTAGCAACAGATAAGGAATGAACAGTAGTGAACCATTTCTAAAGAAGTCTCAATTACTGCCAAAACCACCCAATCTAACAAAATAAGCAATGTGTGTGAGACTGAATAATTAGTGGTAGTAAAACAGTGAAAAGAAAAAAATCTGATATACCCCTTCTGAATTTTCAGGTTATTGAGGGGAATAAACTAATGCTTAGAATTTGGCACAGACATATTTCCAATTAACAGAGTTAAAGAGAGCAGTGGAAGTAAGTCATAGCTAAAGTACATGTTAATAAACTGAATAGCAAAAAGCTGTGTAAGAGTGTGCTTTCAGGAATCTGACAATGCTATCGCTGTGTGCTTTAATTCTAGTTGCTTTAAATAAATGTTTACTAAGCAGTTTATTTGCATTTTTGAGACTATGTGTATGGTTTATTTAAATTATGTGTAGTAATTTGGAGTGACTGACTAGTAATTTTCCTTACCACAATTTGAGAAGTGTCACTCCTGATTAAGTAATCATCAGTCATACTAAAGATGCCACTATTTTCCTAACAGGGGTAAAATATAAATATTACTGTCAAACTATGTTTTTAATGTCAGTTGAAACCAAATTCTGAAATAACCTAATGGAAGGAGAGGAAAAACAGGTTATGGAGATACTAAAGACTGTTTCAGTGGCTTAAAGAACTTCAGAGAGTGGACTCACTTTTTCCTACTGAAGAAGTTGTTTGGATGCAGTGCCACATCTGTCCCAATCTGCTGCAGGTCTCTCCATGACTGTGAAGGCTGAGAGATAAATTGTTTGAAAGACTGAAGCAAGAATGTTTATTTCAGTGTGTCCTTTTTGTTTTATTTGAAATGTACTTGGTAAGGACTTCGGCCTCTTTGAAATTATCAAAACTGCACAAATTATTGCCAGCATTTTAGTATAGCCAGCAGTATTTTTTTATTTTTTTTATTGCCAAGAAGGCAACTGGAAGTGCCTGTGCAGCAAGTGTCTGTGTCTGTGCTACTCACGCAGAAGAGAAGCTGTTCTGGGAATTGCAGAGTTTTTGTTAAAGCTGTCATCCAGAAATACTGACTGTCCCCTTAGCCATCCAGAGCCTCCATCTCGCTTTCTCACTTTATATAGCAGAAGTTGGTGGATGAGCCACCAATGTTTAATCATTGTGAATGCTAGGACAGTCTAGGACGGGGTGGTGATGATTATTTTTGGTTCTTGAAAGACAGAGGACCTTGGTAATGTGTATATATTTGTGTGTAATAGTGTATTTCCCATTACCCTGGAAATAAAGGTACACAGATAGGTACTATTTCAACTTAATACCTGTTGGCTTAAGGTACAGAATGACCAGCTTCTGAATGACAGCAGGATCTACCAAAAGCAACCAGTGTTTTGCTTTTTCACTGGCTCTCCAGCAGCTTTTTCTTCAGAAGCAGAAAATTTACACAGACTCTTGAGTTTGGTTTTGAGTGCTGAAGCAAGGACAAAGAGGTCAGCAGAAAATGCAGAATGATTGAAGTAGCTGGAAAAACATGGGAAATGTTTTGGCACAATATACACATTGCAGACAGACTGTGAACTGTAAGCTATGAGATTTTCTTTCTTAGTCCTTTCCATCTCCTAAGTGAGTTGTAGACTTGTCAAAATGGACACAAGGCCATATCCACGTATTCACACTGCTTGGTACTTCAGGGTTTCTAACATGTATTCTCACTGCTCATGTGATATGTCTGAACATCAAAAATGGCATTAATGAAATATTGAAAGTTGGTGGATTTCATTTCTTACATCTTTAACACAGATTAATGTAATGGATATTGGTACCCAGGCTACAGGCTGTGAGGAAGCAGGGGGCAAAGCTGACTGTGGCTTCGTGTGGTGTGAGCAGGTTGATTTGGGGTTAATAATCTCATGCTTACCTGTGAGAAGCAGTGGGGCAGCACACCAGGGGCTAGTAAGGGCTCTCGACTTGTTGCCCTGAGGCAACCCAGGGATACTGCACCAAGACCTCCCAAGGGAATCAAGGGGGATTTGCCTAAGAGGGTGACAGGGCCAGCCTAGCTAAGTGCCTCTACACCAATGCACGAAGCTTGAGCAATAAACAGGATGAATTAAGGGCCACTGTGCTGCTGGAAAGCCATGACATAGTGGCTATTACTGAAACTTGGTGGGATGATTCCCATGACTGGCATATAGGGATAGACGTGTACAAGGAAAGGTAGGGTAGGAGAAGAGGAGGTGTTGCCCTCTAAATGAGGGACCAGCTGGAATTGATGGAGCTCCACCTGGGGAAGGATGATGAGCTAGTTGAAAGCATGTGGGTTAAGATTAAAGGGAAGACAAGGGAAGGTGATGTTACAGTAGGGATCTTCTACATGCCACCAGACCAACACAACCAAGCAGATGAGGCCCTCCATAG